>PVJA010031226.1:0-25098 GCA_004027025.1 Myocastor coypus | reverse complement strand
TGTGGTTTGTAATTATGCATATTTAGATTAAACAAAACAAATGGCAAGGCTGGTAATGGTATCACATTAAGAATATAAATATATTTAATAGTCTATTTAAATTTATAATTATAAAAAGGGAATGAGAGCTATTTTAAAACCTTTTCCAGGTATAAGTAATCACACTTATTGTAGGATATTAGAGACATCACATAAGCAAAAGATATTATGAAGTATTATGTAGGCAAACAACTGGAACTCAGACTTCTCAATAACTTCTTGCTATCACTAGCCAAATACAAAATGAATGTAATCCACCAAGATTAATTGCTTGTTTTTATCATAAACTGTATAATTGAGAAACAGTATAATCGATGGCATAAACCTAACTCTTAATGTGTCTTTCATACATAACCTTAATAGCATTTATTCTCTCCAAATTTTCACATACATAAAGCAACCTTACATTTACTAAAAGTCAGCTTCTATGATTGCTCTGATCCCAGATGACTTGTAGGTGGACACTTTATTACATCAAGCAAAAAAATAAAACTCAGATGAAATGATTTCCTTCTGATGCTATGAATGAATTAATGGCACATATATTTCAAAGCAGAATACATTAAACAAATATAAGGTCTTGTTATTATACATTTATTAAAAGTAAATAAATGCTCTGATTTCCCGCCCGTTCTGCAATGCCGGAACTGCAGCACAGCAAGGCTAGCGAGGGCATTGGGCCCTGCCCTGCTGACCCGTGCGTCTCGCACCTCTGGACCCCTCAGGCAGCTGTGCTTCAGAGTCGCTGACATCCGGTTGGGTGACCATCACTTCCTGTCGTGTCTTAAAACTTCCATTCAAAGAAGTCAAATGCTACGCCGGAGCCTGTCGGAGCTCTCCCCTGAAAGGCACCGACTTTCATTTGCGATGTGTTCGTCCCTTGGAACGTGTTCTTGATCAGCGGTCCCACTACAGCAGCCAGGTCTTCGTGTCTTCCCTTCACTTGCACAGAGACATTTCTCTGATTGGAAAAGTTAAGTGGATGCTGAGGAAGGTTTAATAAGATTCTCTTAGTGGATAGGTGAGAAAACAGCATCCCTAACAACTCCCCAGCTCCCTTTTCTGGGATTGATAAATTTCGTATCATCCCAGAATATCCCCTTAACTTTAAAAAATTAATAGGAAACTGGGCAGTTGGGAAAGATCTCTAAACTAAGTACCTCCCTTTTTACTGCAAAATAGACCTGCTTGGCTTCAGTGCCTATGATGTTCTCAACACACATATAAAAGATGACACATAAAAGCGTTATTTCAAAATAGTAGCGCTTTCTTGTTCTAAGCAGGGCAAGCAGGGGAAGTTATACATGCGCTGAAAGAGTCACTGGTACATAGGCTACTGCAACACATTTTCCCACTGGCCTAAGATCCGCTGTGGAAACATTTAGCTCAAAACGTTTATAACATAAAAGAGCCACGTCTGCATAAAAAGGAGCTCTGTAGTCATACCAACGAAGGTAAAACTGAAGGTGATTCTTACCTGTGAGGCTCTGATCTCAGAGTAGGTTTTGCTTTCAACCAGTGACCTCCCAGCAATTCACCAATACATTCTATTGAAAGTGTCTCACATAAGAAAAAATCTAAGTGACTTACTAAAATCATGGAAGAAATTTCAAACCTGTTCATGAACCAAATGCCATGAGTTTTATGTGTTTGTGTTTCAGTGCTTCCATCATTGTAGCTACTCCCTCATTTTAAAAACATAACAGCTATTTATAAGTGCTGTAAAAACATAAAAGTTAACCATTTTTATTGACCACAAAATATACTTATTGCCTACTGTTCATATTAATATGTCATTAAAATATGCATGATTCTGTGTAAGCCCAGACTGAGTGAAATTCAGTTGTGAAACTTGCAGCATTTAACTACTAAAGGGAGGATAGAAGGTACACAGCCTGTCCAGACTGGCTAATGTCGCAAGTATTGTTTTCTTCACATATAATACAGTGTTTGGACATGAGCATTTTTACATTAGGGAAGGGCATGGTCAAACTGAAATTTAAAAGCACATTAGAGATGTGGCATGAGCCTTACAGAATCCCGGTCAGCATGGCTGCGTCCTCCTCCATTGAAGCTGCCTCCCACCCCCGTGCTGCTGCCCAGCACGGAGGCAACCTTCAGACAAGGAATACATGCTCGCCCCATCCTCTTCCTTCTTAGGGAATGCACTTCTTTTGACTTCTACTTTCCCTACAGAAGGAACAATTTTTATGGATCTTCGATAGTACGCTTACCCGGAATTCCAATCCTCTGGGCTAGTAGCTCTAACTGAGCTAAGGACCCCTGCTCCACCCTTATTAGGGTTCATAACATATTGCGCCATTACTGGGAATCATCGTGTCTGCATCGCTGTGAGAAGGAAGAGCTATTTGTACTCTGTCATTATCCGCACTGCCCTGTGCTGTACCTACCATAAGACTGCACACAGCGCGAGTTCAGGAGTGGACACAAAAACAAGTAGAACAAGGTATAATCGAGATTTACATTTCACTACCATTCCCCTTGGGTTCCATTTTCCACTGTGCCAGGTCCAAGGATCACAGAGAATAGGCAGGCACTTTTCAGGCTGTCTCTTCTCCTTAATCGACACATATGGGAAGAAACAGCTTAATATACCACTAATATGCACACACTTTCCCTAACAAAATGTCAACCTAAAGCAAGTAGTAAAGCTGCAAGCTGTACAAATATTTCGTGAAAAGTAAAAGCCTTCCACTTTCCTGCAAGGCATCTAATGGATCATGACGCCACTGTATTACAGCACACTTAAGTGCACCCTTTGCTTTTTCTCCTGCGGTCTCAGGAGCTGTTCCCTCTACCTTTCCCGACGGACACAGCCAACAGGAAACCTCAGAATCACATCTAATAACGTGACTCCAAGAACCCAGTGGTCACAGTAGAGACTCTTCCCATTGTTATTATTTTCAGGACCTCTGGGATATTAATTCATCATCGCCTCCCTCATCATTTCATCCATTATGCCTGTCTACAGCCCGCATCCAGCAAAGAAAGACACAGACCCGGGCCACAGCAATAGCGTGAGATTACCAACACAATTACTCTCAGTGTGAGCAGAGAATTTTCGATAGCGGCAGGACTGACTACAATCTGCTTTAGAAATATCCTTGTTGCTTTGGCCTTTTAAAACCGCTACCTTGGTGAGATTAGTAATATTAGTCTATTCTTCAGCAAGGAGAGATAGTGTGTGTGGAAAATGAAATAAGACCGTCCATTTTAGAACTGAAATGCTGAGCTGAAGCCCTCCTTCCGCAGCCCCTTTGGTTTTCTAGAGCGCGGCGTCTGTGTCAATGTTGTGAGAAAGCTCCCTTGCTCCCTTCCTTTGTTTTGGATCTGGTTTTACAAACAACCATAGTATCCATTTACCCAGTTCACAAAACCTATGCGCAAGCAAAGCAGAGAACCAGCCATTTTATTCTTCCTTCAAAATGCATGAAAACATCAACTTCCTCTTCCATGCTCCCCCAAAAAATAGAAAGAAAAGAAAAACCACCAATGGGCTGGTAAAGCAAATGAGACTATCCTGGTAATCTACACATGGAAGAGCTTTTTTTTTTTTTTTTTTTTTTTTTTTTTTTTTTTCCTATGTCCCTAGGAGTCAACTTGCAAAATTCAGACATTATCAACTGGTCTTTGAATTAACTGGAAACATAATTTCGTCTTTCACAAATACAGAGCCTTTGTGCTAACAAAGATTTTCTCTGAGCACCGCTTTTCACCCCTTAAAACGAATGGTAATAAGGACTGGCCAAAGAATAAGCAACTCAGTTCTTCTTGATGTAGAATTCTAGCGCCATCTTCCGGTCATAGGTAGCCATGACAGCCAAGCATCCTGAATTTCAAAAAGAAGGAAGGGTTGAAACGTTTGCCGGTTTTCTCCAGCAACAAGGGCCTAACAGCTCCCACGTAAGGAAACTTTTCTGAGCACCACCTCGTACTTGACGGAGGTGGCATAGCAATGTAATAATACTGGGGAGAGCTGTTTTCGGTAATTCAATTTATTGTGGTTCTGTTCAGCTTTTGTTTAAGTGCAATTCTTTGTGGTCCCTTTCAAGTGTAGGTCTTTGGAAAGAATGAAATGTAGCTCACATAGCTGGAAGTAGAATACTTTCTTAGTGTGTTCAAGGCTCTGAGCATCCTTCTCATGTCCGTCTACCTCCATAGTCAATTATTGACCAAGAGTTTTGCTATGGTTTTGGCAACAAAGTTAGAAATTCCATTATTTTTCATACCATCTTTCAAAGCTTTCTACTAAAATTCTGCCCTATTTCTTTGGTTATTCAATATTCCTTGTGTAGGACCAGGGTTAGAAAAACAGTGAAATTAAAATGTCTTTGTTCAATCATTCACTGTTACCAAAGAAAGAAAGCAAAATAACTGTATCCATATATAAAGATTGGAAAATAAAGGATGGAGAAAATACAAATTATAAATTGCTTCTCAGCTGCTTTTCCAAAGTAAATTTCTAGACAAGAAAAGCATATAAAGTTTTATATGTTTAAATCTAGTCTTCAATTCCTTTACTGTGCTATCATTCCAGACTCCAAGCCTGTCACAATAAATGCAACCATAAATCCATGGTCAGTGACTCTGAACCTATTGGCTTCACAAGGAAGTATTTCCAAACCATAAATATAGCTGATTGAAAACCAAGGTCGTGTCTTCACCATGATTTATGGAGCTATTTAAGGAAACTGTCTAGCACTTAATCCAAAGGAACGGGAAAAATTTCCACAAAAGTGAGCATATCCTTCATGGAAATATTTAAGTAAACAGACAACAGTATTCCTCAGCTAGATTCTTCTCTGTTTCATGGACAAAAGGCAACAGAGGACAAAAGATCGCTAATTAAAAATACCACCAGAAGTCAGGTAAGGAAAGATTGATCAAGAACAACACCCCAGAAGAGAGCCAGTGTGCAAATCTCTGAAGACCCAGTCGGATCACGCGTGTCCCGACACCGGCCCACTTCTGTAGGGAGAGTCCTAACACCAGCTCATATCTTTTCCTTTTGCAGGTCTCAACTGACCTTCTTCTCAAGGTCAAATTGCTCTGTTTGGTCAGTTAAGGAATATGTATCTGAACTTTGTCATCTCATTTGTCTGAAGTATAGTTTTATGTGTCCCCAAACTGCTCCTTATATTCAATGATAGCTTTCAAAAGGATGCCATTTTATTTATTCATTTATTTATTTATTTATTTATTTATTTATTTATTTATTTATTTATTTATGGTATCGCGGTTTGAACTCAGGACCTTGCACTTGCCAGGCAGGTCCTTACTCTACTTATAGGGAACAGAAAGAAGGTCTCAGCTTGTCCTTCATAGCTTGCCCTCTTGCTTCCTGCTGCCTGTGTTGAACTATTGCCCCTGCAGTGCCTCTGTGCCATGCCATTCTATGCTGGAGTCAGTCAATTGTGATCTGATACCTCTACAAACTGTGAGCCAAAATAAAACTTCCCTCCCTTAACTCTGGTTGCCAGATGTTTTGATTCAGCAACAAAAGAAGTCATTTGGACCACTTATTTTTAACTAATTTCTTTAATCTACTTAACAGGTTTTCTTGAAAGTCTAACGTATACCTCCTTTTTTTCTTGAATAGCATTTTCTAACTAATGATGTTACCTTACCTAGGCCTCCAAGACTTACCAGAATTATCACTTTATTTATCAATTAGATTTAATCCATACATATTAGATAATTTGAGAGGGGCTCAATGCAATGCATAAACAATTCCATAATAAATTTACAAATGAGGATCCTTGATTTTTCTTTTTTTTCTCTCTCTTCCTCAGTTGAGGTCCCTATACTTGTGTATAGAGTACTTTAGTGTATTCTATCTATAGAAACTCAACTAACTCAAGAAAGTTATTGCTAAACCCAGAAATCTAGCCAGACAAACTAGGGGGCTTTAGTCCAGTACAACACATAATATTTCTTCATGGATTTTTGAAAGTGCACATTGGGCTGGCAGATAGCTCAGAGGACTAAGGCACCTGCTTAGGCAGTCATAGGGAACAGGCTTTAATCCCCAGTGTGCTGTGCCAGCTCTTCCCCCAGAGCATGCCGAGATTTCAACTGAGACTGGGTATGGTGTCATTCACCATAATCCCAGAGCTTGGACGGGTGAAAACAGAAGGATCACTATGAGTCTGATCTGTACACTGAGACCCTATAGGCCCTGTACTAAATACATTACAAGAGAGAGAGAGACAGAGACAGAGACAGAGACAGAGAGACAGAGAGAGGGAGGAAGGAAGGAAGGAAGGAAGGAAAGAAAGAAAGAAAGAAAGAAAGAAAGAAAGAAAGAAAGAAAGAAAGAAAGAAAGAAAGAAAGAACATATGTGTCAGTGTGCAACAGCAAGTAGAAATACTGAAATAATACCAGGAATTGGAGGTGGATTTACACCAACAAGTACTGATACAGGATCATCTCCAGAGTACCAGTTCCCAGTCTTTGGAGGTCAAAGGCTTATATTAGATAAGCAGCCGGGAAGTACAGAGGCAGAATGGCTTGTCACATGGGGATTGGTTGATACGCTGTGTATGATCGTGACCGGCTATTGCATCCAGGTGACCAGCCATTTCTAAGAGACAGGAGGAATTGGATCTGGAACAGAAACTGTAACCTTGGCTACTAAAAACTGAAGGATACTGGTTTGGGGTGCATTTTCTGTCACGTTTCCCCCCTCTTTTACCTGCCTGACAAATCATTGCTGGGAATATTGCACGTGTTCTTCTGAGACAAAGCCCAACTGAAAGCAGTACCGATAGCACGGCCGGTGATCCTAGCATGAGCTCTAACCGTGCTCCCCAATATCATTTCATTACAGATTTTCCCTAAGTTGTTTTTAGGATGAGACTTACTTTAAGCCTATCTGTTCTACAGCGTTGCTCTGATAAGGCAGCGAGGAAATTAATCTGATCTGGGAGAGTTTCCGATGTGCCTTAGATGCTCATAAAATCTTGTTTAAATGATTGATTGATTGTTTTATTCTCTTGGGGTAACTCCATAGAGTTCAAGGCAGAAACCATAGCTGGGGAGAGCATCGGCTGGGATGAGCATCCTGAAAAGACAAAAATCAAGGGACGTGGGGGTCCAACAATGTCCTCAGGCTTCAGTCTTGCACACACCAGTCAGCATGTGTTGTCTCTCCAGAGTGACCCTTGTGGGAGCTATCAAGTTAAATTGCTCAGTGTATTTAAGGCAGGATTTCTGAAACTTCAGAGGTACATGCCAGGGTTCAATGTGTGTGCAAAAGTATCTATACACATAAACTGTCTTTTAATGGGTTGCAAGCTATTAACTTTTGCAGAGCTTTGTGGTCCATACTCTATATGAAGTTTTTATTTAATATATTTTTTGAGCTATCTCTGATGCAAATGCAGGCCCGTTGTCACTGCAAATGATCAATGGTAGATCATATCTAGATGTGACTTTTCATAACAAGGCCACACAAACTTTTGTTGTCTTTTCATTATGCGTATGGAATGAGAGGCCAAGAGTTACTATACGGATGCTGCAGAGGTACGGGTGTGAGCACAGGGCTTGGCCTGGAGCTTGCAGAATATATGGTCGAGGCCGGTCTTGTAGCTGGGTTTCATGTTCCTTTCAGTTGAATCTCTGGAAGGAACTTAGGCCCTTGTACCAGATTAGTCTTAGTGATAGGTTTTCAAACATCAGCAGGCAGAAGTTTGCTGTGCAGATCATCCCTGAAGGACAGTTGTGGCCTAAACAGTTGGGTCCAAGATGACCGCAGCATAAATAGCTGGAATAGCTTTATTCTTGAGAGAACTACTACCATCTGTAAACTGGGTATACTCAGTGTCTGCCGGGAAATACAGCTTTAGAATAGATCATCCCAGAAATGTTCCTCCTTGACAGTTGGTTCTAGACTAAGGTGGCTTTGTCAGTTTTCTTAATCAGAAGGAGAGCAGCCATTAGAGTGAAAGGTAAAGTGGAACAGGCAGCCTATAGCAACTAAATGTAATATTGGTACAGGTAGCCCCTGAGCACTCCTTGGGACTGATATTCTGGATAACAATCATTGTTTCTGTGAACTCAAGGATCTAGATTTCATAGAAACCAGCAGCTCGAAGAAACTTGTAGAGGTTTATTATTTTGTTTTTTCTTATAACCAGTCTTAGTCACTGATTGTAGTAGAGCTTTTGTGCCCTCCCAGAAGGCACCTTATTCCGAAGTGTTTTGACAAAGAGAAACCAAGTGTTTGAAACTTTGTGAAGTTGAATCCAGATCAGTTAAGCTTTGATTCCAGAACTGAGGTCTTCGTAAAGGGGGTCTGGTTGACAGGAGCCAGGCAGAGGCAGAAGGAAGCATTCTGTAGGTCCAGGCAGGTGTACCAGCAGGCTGTGGGCAGCAGAGGGCTGAGGTGATGTGTACAGAAGACAGCGGCAGCCGCGCTGGCAGCCCAGAGACCGTGAACCAACTGTACAGGTGGGCGGGGTGCATTTCGGCAGTTTGGCAAGCTATAAACATTTTGCAGTTTTGAGACTTCTGGATGTGTGCTTAAGTTTCTAGGCAAGTCTCTCGAGGCATGAGATACTGTTTGATGTAAGTGGGGATCGCCCCAGAATGAGGTCTCACAATGAGAGGCAAGTGGGCTATGGCGCTATCTCCGGGCTCAGAAGGGACAGAGAAACAGGCTGGCACAGAGTGGCCACATCTGCTGTCAGAGGCTCCCTGAAAACAGGAGGAGAGCTCCCAAAGCCTTGTGCATGGTTCACGAACTGCAGCACGAGAGGCAATGGCTGCCTTGTTGATGCCAGAGATCTTGCCCAAGGTACTTAACAGTCCATAGGCTAGTGTGTGACTGGGTGCCTGTTTATGTTGCCCGAAACATCTGACAGCCATGGGGGTGACAGTGAGGCAGCATGGTTGGTGGTCAGGCCCAGAGACAAAGCTTTAGCTTACACCTGCAGGAGGAGAAATTTCAGAACAGGATAGGGCTTGTCTGTCTCAGACAGATGCAGGCATCATCTTTTCTTGGGGAACAGGCAAAGGTGAAAGTGCAGGGTTGCATGAGAAGGAAGCTGACCGGCTTGGGGGAAGATGTCCTTCCAGGCTACAAGCTTGTGCTGGGCAGAAGGAGTGAGAGGCAAGAGTTCCAGTGCCCCTGGTGAGGGTAACTCTTTGGCAGAGGAAACTTGAAGGTAGAGAATTCTGTTCTATTATCTACCATGAGTTTTGTCCTAACTCTTGCCATGCGTACAGGCTCTTGGGAGCACAATTTGGTAGAGATCGGTCTGGCCTATCTATTCATGCCTGCCAGGGCTGACAGTCCATTTCTTCCTCAAACTGTGGAACTTGCAAGGGATTGCTGACAGTCATCTTGGGTGGGCATTGGACGATGCCGGCTGCCCAGGACAGCTGCCTCTCTGGGGGTGAGCAAGGACGTAGGGCTCAATGAGGCAATGGCTACCTGGAATGGAATCAACCGGCTGATTGAGGCTGGCAAGCAAACCACTGAAAACTCCTCAGGAAGAACAGGCTTCTTTTTCCTTTTTTGCTTTTCTTTTTTAGATGCAGGGAGCAGTTTAGTTTCAGTTTTAACACTACAATATCATTTTTGTGTAGTTAAGGACTGTGGATTTTGACTAAATAATTCCCAACTCTGACTTTCTATATATATATGCTGTGTATCCTTCAATGATGGTATAACGGATAAAGGATGTAAGGCTCTGAGAGAGACTATTCAGATGCCTGCCTAGCGATGCCCTTCTCAGGGACTTAGGCACAATTTAACAAAAGAGCATATGAGGTCTACCTTATGTCATATCAATCACTATGGAACCACAGGTCGGGGCCCAAACAGCCACTGTAAGCAGTGCTTCCCAGTCTTGATGTACAGGTGGGGAAGTCTATTGCTTACACTCTCTGTTCCACGCACATATTCATTCAGTAGGCACTCAGGGGTTAAAACAGTCCAATCCCCTTTCCATTGAGGGTAGCCTCAACTAACAAGAGCTGATCAAATTCTTCTTTTGCCTGCACTGAGCACGACTGACATGCAGACTTACTATGTTACACTGGAGAAGACAAATGGACAGATTGTGTGCTCTTCCTTTGGGGTCGAGCCACTTGAACCAGGAAAAGGGAGGGAGGTCCTCCAGATGTTTGCGGGAACCCTAAAACAGGCCTCCCACATCAAGTCTTAGAGAGGTCCTTTCTGCATCTGCAAGGGCCACCACCAGTGACAAAGAGATAACATGGCCAGTCTTCTCTTCCAGTCAACCAGATGCAATATCAAGAATGAACACTGAAACAACACTCAGGGTTTAGGGGAAAATTCATTTACTACAACAGGCATTGATTTGGATCATTCCAAGAATATCAAGCCCTGATCTTTAATGGTCTAGGGCGTCAAAGGGACAAGCAATCAGGAAGTGCAGAGGAAGAATGGCTTGCCCACTGGGGGTTGGCTTGTACAATATACATCATAGTGACCAGCTATGTATCACAATGAGCAGGTATTTCTATGAGAAATAAGGGGCAGAACTGAAACAGGAACTGTTACCTGGCAACCAAAACTGAACTGTACCGGTTGGGATGAGGCATTTTCTTTTACAAGAGTCTGTTCTGACGTGTAAGTCATCAGGCCTTAGTAAAGATTCTGGAAAAGTTCCAAAAGACAACCAAGAATAGTTCCTTTGAAAAATGATTTAGGTAAGATGTTTGGGAAATATGTTCAAGGAAATACTATTAATACTATTTCAAGAGATAGAAGTTCTTTGAAAACATATATATGCGTTCCATAGAGAAATCGATTGACAGTGGTTTCAGTGTGATCTGTTATTCATACCACATGGGTCCAAACTAAGATCCAATTTTAAGAACAAGTTCAAAAATTCTAGGTATGAGAATAGATCTCAGAAAATTTAATATAGAAATGTCTAAATTACAATTTGTTTTCTGAAAGAACTTAAATTCTAGAGAGTTTATTTTAACTCAGTTTTCTACTATCAATATATTTCTTTTCTACATTTAAATTTCTGCAAACTTAAATTCTCAGAACTAGAATGTAAGTCTCCCAAAGCAAACTCATAATTATTTTCATATTTAAATAAATATACACAGCCCTATGCAATGCATCAAAAATATACATTAAAACTGTTATAAAACTGTGCTTTAAAATGTTTAGCCAAATGCGGAATAGCTAGGAAGAAAACAAAATTCAAAGTTATTATTAGATTTATGCTCAATTCCCAAAATGAATGGTGTATGTTAGATACACACACACATTCTCTCTCTGTCTCTGTTTATCTCTTTCTCTCTATCTCTCTCTCTCTCTACACACACACACACACACACACACACACACACATATATTCAGCAAGTACACACATCTTATTCATGTATGTTGATGAGCTGATTTGAGGACATCTCTGCTTCTACTTCATCTCTTTACTCCAAGAGCCTGGACAAAGGGAAATAGTTTCCCGGGACTGCTCTTCTCTTTATGCAGTAGAGTAGTATAGAATCATGACAAGCATACCACTGTCACACTGCTTTTCTCCCTATATTGCATCAGTTAAAATAGTATAACCAACCTTAATGATAAAGAAATATGGTCCAGCCACTTACAAGGAGTTGTAGCAAAGCCATGGTATAATCATAGAAAAGGAATACTAAATGCCACAAAAAAAATCCTACTTAAATGGATTTTATATAAACTCTTGAAGTGAATATCAACCCTTATGAAAGACTGCAGAAGGGAATGTGAAAATGAGTGGGAGGCACCAACATGACGAATTGCCTTGGAAGCCAGGCAAGGACTTTCGTCTTCGATAATGACAACTCTAAGGAGCACACAGGGCAGAGTTATTGCAGCATGTAACTTTATCAGCTTGAACGGAGTGTATCCAAAAAGGAAAAAGAAAGGCAATTCCATTTTCACTGGAAAGATTTATGACAGATTTGTTCTTACAAAAAGAATAAGGAACAAAGAAATGGTTTCAAAATATATGGACGGCTGAAAAATTAAGAAATCCGATTAGGCGTTCCCAAAGATGGTAAGTTCAATTTGGAACATAGGGAATTTGAGGTGATATCAGGTCACTTACTCTTTTTCTGAATATGTTTGAAACAATAAAGCTGACGCATCACACAGTGGTAGAGAAATCAAGAGTATAGATGTGATCCCTAAGGCTTTCGACATAATGGAATTTCATAAAATTAAGCAAGATAGAGAAAGAATATAGAAGCATAGCCAGAGGGCTGAGTGACACCAAGCATAAGAACTGGAAATAATGAAATATGAAAATAATAAATTACAAAAAGTCAGAATGGGAAGGAATTACCTAAGTAAATGTGTCCTTGAAAAAATTATCTGTGAGGCATCCAGGGTAACAGGATCAAACACAGTCTTTGGCATCAGGAAAACCTATGTATTGACTTCTTAGACTGTGTAGTGCTGAGGTTTTTCAGGAAGCTTCTCAATCTCTGAGATTGCTCTTCTTTTCATGCATTAGAGGAGTACAGAATCCTTTGGTAAAGAAAGCGTAAGGTTTAGGGTGTGTATTTTATTTTAAAGAGGGAAAAATAAACAGAAAACGATACACAATTTTGAAAACAAGATGATTGGACCCAGCTAAAACATGGGCATCCGAGAAGAATACATATTTCTTACATGAGCACATGTTCAAAACCACTTGTCACTTGAAAAATGAAATTAAAACAACACCGAGATTTCATCTCACCCCATAAAAATGGCTGTGATCAAGAAGTCAGGCACCAACAAATGCTGCAGGGGCCATGAGGCAAAAGGAACCCTTCTCCAAAGTTGCTGAGAGTGTGGGTTGGTGCAACCACTGTGAAAATCCGTGTGGATATTCATGAAAAAAATAAAACTATCCTTCATGGAGATTTTTCTAGAAAAACTGAAAATGTCATACTACAGTGAAATATGTGTGCCCATATTTATAAGAGCACAATTTTTTGTAGATAAATCTTTGAAATAACACAAACATCAATAAACTGAGGAATGAATAAAATGGATGAGGTATTTTTATACAACGGAGTATTATAGAACTATAATATATACTCAAGGCTTTTTGAGGTAAATGGATGCAACTAGAAATCATACTCATAAGTGAAATAAATCAGACTGGCATGTGTGAATTTGCTATTATCTCCCTAGTGTAAAACCTGAAAGAGTGACTAAAATTTGAAAGGTATGATAGATATTGTGACAAGTAAAGAAACTGTTCAAAGGGAAGGAGCAATTGGTGTGAGAGAAAAGAGAAAAAAAGGGAAGATATATAGGAAAAAAGAAAAAAAATTATATAGAGAGAGATGCAGAATAGCTGGAACAATTATACTGCTGATTGCTATTGGTCTAATGAAAGTGACAATGTTAATTATTTTTCTACCTTTTTATTTTTTTGATCAAATTTGCATGCTTATATCTGGTAATCTGATCAACCAATTTGAAGACAATAACATGCAATATGACATCCTTTTTGAATACCTATCATTTTCTTTAGCCTAATTCTATATTGTGTCTACAATATTTTTACTATATTATGTTCGCTTTAAGAATAATAAATAACCCCCAGGTCTGCGGTGCCAGCTCCACCCCTAGGGCTGAGATGGCAACTGAGACTGCATGGCAGCACACACCTGAAATCCTATCTATTGGGAGGCTATAAACAGGCAGATGACTATGAGTCCAATCTAGTAATGAGACTCTGAGCACGCTGTAGGCCCTTCTCTAAAATACAAAAGGGCTGGTGAGATAGTTCAGCGGTCTAAAACACCTGCTTAAGCAAGCTTAGGCAACTGCAGGGACCCTGGTTAGATCCCCAGAACCACATGCTGTGCCAGCACCATGCCCAGGGCAGGCTGAGCTGGCTATAACATAAATAAATAAAAAGTTTAAAAATAAAATGCAAAATAAATAAATAAGTCAATAAGTAAACAATAAAAATAATAAATATATAAATAAATATATAAAGAGATACAAATGAAATACAACATGATGTGAAATTAACAAGGCTTGTTGTATTGCATGTTTTTATCTTCAAAATAGTTGCTCAGATTTTAAGACATAGTCATCCACAATTGATTAAACGATATAAGCACGTGAATGGCTATCATCAAGAAATCAACCAATAGCAAATAGTGGAGAGGGTGTGTATTTTCTTTCAACAATCATATCAGCGGTAGATTCCAAAGATGCAAATGTAAGACTTTGTCTTCACTCACCCCAAACCCAGCAGGAGGCTAATATGAAATTAAAGTCCATTAAAATACTTCTTTACTCAAGTATCACAATTTTTGTACTGTTGGTATGTGCTATCAGTTTTCTTTTTCTTTTTTTCCTGAAGGTTTTTTCCCCCTCTAGGTATTCATTGAAAGGAAATGCTTGTCTGACTTAATGTCTTAATGACGCAATCTTGCCTTTTTTCCAAAGTATTTTTCTTTTTCGTAGTATCTGACTTATTTATTTGGTTGTTTCTATCTTGTCTGTTTTCCCTCTTAACCAGTAGTATTAGAGAATTTTTCCAGTATAGCCTTTCTCTCATGATATAGTCATATTTCTTGTTTTAGAAAAAAAAAATATGGCTTACAGATGAAAATCCTCTCAAAACTTTTCCATTCTCTTTCCATTTTTTGATATATTTATCTTCAACCAGTAAGTTTTCTTTCTTTTTAATTTAAAATTCTATTTCTGAATTACACTGTAGTTTTCAATATAGACATATGTATCTTGAAAATGATTCAAAGCAGAAGGTGTATACAATTAGAGCTGCTATCTAAAAATTGGATTAAATCAATCACCTTTCCTGTTTAGGTGCTTACTGGTTACTGAAGCTGCACTATATGGTCACCATACAAAAGTTTACCACAATATGTTCTAAACCGTGTTACCATAACCCAGATTTGATCTGGAAATCTATATTTCCAATATGTATCGTATATTATTGCTCTACCACGAGTATGTCCAAATAGAGCTCATATGTTGCTTCCCTTACATCTTCTGACTCAGTGAAAGACCATGTGCTATGAAGGAAAAATAAAACAAACATGAGCACCAATAAAGTCTTATTCTCAGATTCATTTTCCCTAATCAGTCAGAAATCTAGTTGGTTAGATTTTTAATATCAGTCATTTTATAATTTACTAAAACGAGCATAGGATATATTTCTTACCTAAATGAATAGCAAGAACCATAATCCTAGATTCTAAGGAAACCATGAATGAACACTATTGAACACTACATAGACAAAAAAACATTGACTTCAGCAAGAAAGGGGTCAATGACAAAATACCTTCAATTATTTGGTAGCATGCTAGTCCAAAGCAAATCTCAGTAGGCTCAGGTAACATGAAAAACAAGAGCATAATCATGCTCTCTAAGGCACTGAACATCTTTAGAATAAAGGAGTTTAGCGATCTCTAAAGACCTACAAAATGAGGAAACTTGATTATCCTTCATTTTGTATAAACAATCTATGTATTAGTATGAATTCTTATTTTAGGCTTTCGAAATCTTACTCTAAACATATTTTTAAATTGGGCTTTCATATAAATGAAATCTTCAAATGTTAATCTATTCAGATTGAGATTACATAGTAATTCTTAAGGACAGCCTAAGCTTTAGAATGACCCCCTCATTTTGTATTTCACTAATACTTGTGTCTAGTAAATGCAGTTAGTATTGTATTTATTAGGATCCAGGTATTTCACTATACAGATTCCATAAATTATTTTATTTAATCACTAAGAAACATTGTAAGATGTTTATTGCTTTCTTACTATTGTTCTTTCAGACAGATGAGAAAATTTAAGCTTAGAAAGTCAGAACTTCCCTCAATACTTAGTTAACATTCTACCAGTTCTTCATTCACAATATTATTCACATGTATCTAACAGTTTTATTTTCCTAAGTCATTTTCTACTAGCAGGCACATTTGGATGTGATGAAATATTATTGATTTTTTTAACTTATTACAGTTCTTGTATTGTCTAAAACAGGACAGATTTTATCTTAATTGTTCTTATTTATATTTTATTATTAAAATTACTCAATTTTTACCATATATATTACCATGCTCATCATTTTCTTTTTATACTGTGTTAAAATTTCACAGAATTCATACTTTAAATGGGCAAAAACTTGATCTCTTGAAGTATGTTCTAGCAAAGGTCCAGGCCTGGGCCCAAAATTAATCTATTCTATATATTTCATTTGTTTATTTCTTTGTTTATTATTTATTTGTTCTAAAAAAGCCTTTATTACCTACAAATTGGAACACACTAAGATAAACAAGAAGACATGTTAATACACCAGATACTCTAAAAATATTGTAGTATTTATTTGTCTTAACTGATTTTAAAAAAATCCTTTATGCCAGGCATGGTGGCTCATGCCTGTAATCCCAGCACTCAGGAGGCTGAGGCAGGAGGATTGGTGCAAGTTCGAGACCAGCCTGGGCTACAAAAGTGAGCTCAAGGCCAGCCTCAACTGCAAAGCAAGACCCTGTCTCAAAAAGACAAAAAAAAAAAAAAATTCCTTTACCCTTTTCGCTTAAATTTATATCAGTCACCCACAGCAATACACAGTAGGTTTCCTACTGACCTCTAGAAATTGAGGATGTACTTACGACATCATATGTTACAAAGTAAGCGTTCTAATTTCATGTGGGCCCTAACCTGAAAATCACCTTCTTGTCTCTAATAGGAATTGCCCATGTTCCCGTAAGCACTTTCCCTTATAATAGCATTGTTCTTCTCTGTTAAAAGAAAGGAAGGAAGGAAGGAAGAAAGGAAGGAAGGAAGGAAGGAAGGAAGGGAAGGAGGACGGAAGGGAGGAAGGAAGGAAAAAACGAAAGGAAGGAAGGGAGGGAGGAAGGAAAAAATGAAAGGAAGGAAGGAAAAGAAAAAGCAGCTGGGCAGGGGAGACAGCAGTAGACTAAGTGCTTGCCCCTGGCAAGCTCAAGCTCCTGAGTGCAATTCCCCCTACTGCAAAAAAAAAAAAAAAAAAAAACACCTCTCATAAACTTGAACTGGGTTCTTCTGAAATGTCAGAGGTTCCTGGAGGAGAGTCAGCCTAAGCCAAGCAACACGGAGTGAAACACAATTTCTCTTGCAGGTGTCAGAATCACAGAGATTTGGGGCGTTTGCCTAGCTGGAGCTGAGTTGTCTACGACAGTAAATAGCCTGGCACAGCAGTGACTACAAAGCGCTGTCTGTTCTTTTTTTTTTTTTTTTTTTCTGTGCATTGTGTGGGCTGGGAGTTTTCATTTCATACTTCATTTGCACCTGCTGAGTAATGCCGCAGAATGGCGATACTTTCCATCTCCTCCTACTTTGAAAGCGACACATTACGGGAGGCAGCGGCACCCACGCTACTCATCACGGTCCCGCCCTGCGCCTTGCTGTGGGATGTGTAACCCTCTTGCTGCCCTCCTGCATAAGTGATTTTTTAAAAGTACCATGACTGGATTAAATGAGTACAAAACAAAATCTGTCCTGCAGTTCGAGGCTGTTTCTCATTGTGAGAACTCACAAAACCTGTAGTTGTTTCAAATGCTCTTTCACGAACAAGCCTTCTAAATAAACAGCATAACAAATAGAATGAAGGATGTGAGACACATTTTTAAAAATGTAGGGAGATTCAAGTTTTGATTTGTATAATACATACTTGAATGTTTATCAAACATGTCAACATGATCTGAAAACATGAACACATTTATGTTCAAGCACCCTGAGTATATTTAGAAGCCCCACCTTTTGCTTGGGATGTTTCCATATTTGCTAGCTGAAAAGTTGCCTGGAGTATTGGTCAACACAGTTTTGGTGGAAAATACATATCAAACAGAAATTAAGTAATTTCTAAAGGAAAAGCAGGAATGAAAAGAGAGAACACAATTCTATGAACTGTGCCTTCAAAAGGATCAGAGAAACATTTCATATCCTTGAATAAAATAAATTACTCTATCACTTCTAAAATTTGAGAAAATATATATGTATAATGCATGATCACACAATATGGTTAATGGTTAAATTCAAAATATTTATTGCAGTAGAAAACGTACTCACATTAAACTCCTCAAATCGCTCCACTCCACATCAAAGAAATTGAAATTCATCATTCTTCCCACTTCTAATAAAGTTCTGGATGTTTACGTTCACAAGTGGCTTTAGTTTCAATGGGACAGATGCTTAGATTTTTCAAAATTTATTCAAAACCTTTACTCTTTCTGATCATGGAAACTCGGGGAACAGCCAGGTCCTGAATGGTGTCAAACTCAACCAGTTAAACGAGGAAACTGCAATTTTTTTTTAGCAGCCTGCCTTTGTGTTGGATGATTCTTGACCACCATGTTCACCACGTTTTTATTTGTTTTTGGTTTTTTATCACATAAAGAAACTCACATGAAATTCCACTCTTAGAACTGCTTCAGAAAATGGAAAGAACAAGGGTCAGCAAGATGGCTCAGTGAAATAAGCACTTACTTAGGCAAGTGCAGGGACTAGGCTTCGATCCCCAGCACCACGTGCCACAGCGGCCTGCTCTGAGCCTCCCACTGAGACCTGAAGTAGTGGCACGCAGCTGTCGTCCCAGTACTGGGAAGGCTGAGAACAGAAGGATCGCTACCAGCCCAAGCTGCAGAGTCAGACCCTGTACCAAATACATAAAAAGAAAGAAAGAAAATGGAAGGAATGATAGAATAAATACGTTTGAAATGTGTAAGGGTTGGGGGCTACTCTGGGACAAATTAAAAGTAACACATCTTTTATTTGTAGCACAGTAAAACAGCAAATATTTTGTTAAAATGTTTGGTAGTAAATATTTTAATTTAAACATTTATTTCATGCTTCAATCATGCATCATATGTGTGTATAAAGATTAAGAAGATAGAAGTAAATAAAACAAATACAGAAAAATAAGCTGGGCATGGTGGTGCATGCCTGTAATCCCAGCACTTGGGCGGCTGAGGCAGGACGGTTGCTGCAAGTTCGAGATGAGCCTGGGCTACAAAGGTGAGTTAAAGTCCAGCCTGAACTGCATAGTGAGACCCTGTCTCAAAAAGACAAAAAAAAAAAAAAAAAAAAAAAAAAAAAAAAAAAAAAAAAAAAAAAAAAAAAAAAAAAAAAAAAAAAAAAAAAAAAAAAAAAAAAAAAAAAAAAAAAAAAATCAGAAAAACAATAGCATTCCTATAAGACATAAATGTTCTGCTCAGAAATTAAATAAGCTTAAGGGCATGTTGACCCAATTGAGAATTCTCATAAGAATAACCAAGAATATCATTCGTAGCACATATAATGTGTTGATGGAGAGCATACAGAATGTATGAGTATATACCAGTTGAGGCTCACAGTCATGCAGGAGAAGATCATTTCCACTACAAGGATCACACTCAGGGAGCCAGAGCATACAGCAGACTTAGACCTTATTCAGGATATTTTGAAGAGAGACTACTAAGAAGTTAACATTGTAGCTGAATTTTCTTCTGGCCTGATTGTCTTTCTTTAGAATGATTTGACATTTTAACTGTTATCTTTAGGGAGTGCAAAGAAGGTTATGATTAAAAGTAAACTTTAAGAAAACACAAAATAGTGAACCTAAATTCCTATTTCCCTTCTCAATTATAGTTCAGTATTTTTAGTCCTGTTAAAAGAAGAATTTCAAGCATTTTTGCACGCAATTCTCATGCAAAGAACACAGTGATGTTACACTACTAGCTAAAAAGGGTAGTAAAGTACCATTAGACTTCAAAAAATATAAACTATTAGCATGAAGGAACTAGAATTAAACATAACATAAACATAATCAGGAGAAGCTCCACACAGTCTTTGATGAGTCATAATGGATTTGTCATCTTGAAAATCTAGATCTGCTCATTGCAAGGCACCAAAAAATGGCACTGTCTGGCTCCCCTCAAATGCTCCGTTCAACCTCTCTTTCCAAAAAGGCTGCCAGCTCCAGCTCAGGCATTGAGCTTGAGAACTTGCTGACTATCCCTTAATCCACGCTCCAGGACCTTATCTCTCACAGTACCCCAGAGGACAAATGGAAGCCAGAATGCATTCCTGCTGCTCACAGACTTCAAGGGAGAGGAATAACCCAAACAGACTGCCCAAGAAAACTCATAGCAAGGCCCCACAACCACTTTTGATGAAAGTCCAATTGTATTTGATAAAAAAAAGTTGATTAGGGACTTCTCTGCACACAATTAAGCAAGCTAGCCACATTTACAGCAGGCTAACTCATTAAAACATTAAGCTGGATTTGCTATAACAATACATTTCCCTCTATCCTTATGGATGAGGTTGCTTTGCTCTTGCTTAGGGATTTTTGCCAGTTTGAAAGCAGAAGCCTTTATGAATAAACATTTCTCAGTGTTTCTTATAAAAGCTTAAACTCTTTCAAAAGATTATCCCAAGGGCCCTGTACCTAGAAGAAAGAAAATTGACTCTTCTCGGGGTGATAGAAGACAAGAAGACAGACTTGAATCAGGGAAATGATAGGAGATCGTAGAGTCCCCTCACAGTCTGTATACTGCAAGGAGGTGACAGTTTCAGGAGATACAGGTTATTGAGGCAGATGATCAGAACCCCTGCTATAGGGGTGACACCAAAAGAGTAGTGCAGGAAACATGCAGAAGCTCAGTACACTGCCCAGGTGGCCAACTGTAGGAAGCAAATGGCCACCCCCATTTGGAGTTCATGCACATTTGAGAACGTCCTAAGAACCAGGAGACTTGTACAACTTTTAGGATCAAGAGATTTTCCATAATGACTGAGATGAAGTTCACCCCAGAAAAATATTAGTTTGGGATGTGGAGATAGCTCAGGGGTCTAACTGCCTGCATTGGCAAACACAGGGATCCAGGTTCAATCCCTGGTACCACATGCACATGCCAGACTGGCCCCGCACTGAGCCACCCACCAAAACCAGGGATGGTAGTGCACACCTGTAATTCTAGTCCTAGGGAGGCTGAAACAGGAGGATCACAAGTCTAAGCTGTGTAGTAAGACCTTGTATCAAATACAAAATAAATAAATAAATCATAAATAAAAATTTAAAAAAGAATGTATTTGTTTCTTTTTTAAAAATTATGTAAGAAGATACATTTTCTTTACCTAAGATGGCAAGCAAAATCCATTGTGTCTAGTGTTGTACCTTGTTTCTTCTGGTTCCATTCTCCCCCAAAGGTATAATTGCAATCATATCAAGTACATAATGAAAATCCACAACATAAAATTTAAGACTTGGCAGTAATGGAATGTAACATTTCTTAGGGCTGGCGAGATGGCTCAGCTGACTAGGTGCCAGCTTAGGCAAGTTGAGGGACTAAGGCTCTTGGTGCAATCTCTAGTACCAGAATGAATGAATCAATCAATGAATCAATGAATCAATCAATGAATGCAACATGAACATCAGAAATTATTGTGAGCTCGACAAGCTTCCAATGAGATGAAAATGGCAGTCACATCACCATTCCTCTAAGGGCCATTGTCTAGGAGAAAATCCAGGTGTATATAGGTTCTCACTGCTCTCAGAAGCCAGTGAGAACTTTCCCATCTGCAGAAGCCAAGACTATGGGACTATGACTTTGAAAACCAATTGTAGGTATTACAGCCAAGTTTCTTACCAGTGCTTACTCCAAATAGTGATTTTTGAGATATACTTAAGACCCTGGCTTTCAACATCCAGGTGGAAGAGCAAAGGGCAATGTTCGCACACATTTAAGGCTCTTGGAAGATGGATTCTGCAGTCACTGCATGAGCTGATTTGGACATGCTCATGTGGTTTTAAAGAGCAGGCTGTTCTCTAATAGATTATAGCTCAGTAGTTTCCCAAATTTTCTGTTCAGGGAGACTATGGGGCTACAGGAAAAAAGGGACTAAAGACATAGTGTGCCAAAGGAGAGTCACTTGGAGAGAAAACATTCTCTCAGGCTTTCACCGAGAGCTAAGTGGTTAAGCAATAGCCATGACTCATCCAGATGGCTGACACTGATGACAGTTCTACAAAGCACACAGTACGTAGTTCCAAAGTAAATCCTGAGGGTATTTGACTGACCTTGAGAAATACCAAAGTTACATGTTTTGCTATACAGGTCATGCTGAAACTTGCCCTTAGCCACCCAGCAGAAAAGTTTAACCACAAGTAATAAAACAGAAAGCTAGATTAGAATGCTGAACTGTAAAAGGCTTAAATCAACAGCTTCTAGCATTGCCAGTTTTACCAATAACCCACTGTGGTTATTGAACATTGGATTATGTACAGAACTACTTTCTCTTAGTTCAATAAGAATAAATTTGGTGCTACCAATAATGATTTGAAAAATTATAACATCTACACCCTGGACTCTGTATAACTAATAGGAGAACAACAATATGCATTGTATCAAATACTGAAATGTACTACTAATGTGTTTTGAAACTGTCACATTGTTATACATTGTTATTTCTTAGTAAAAGTAATTTTAAAAAATAAATAGCAGCTTGTGAACTCTGCAAAGAAATGGCTCATCCTTGAGTCATGAAAGTGAGGCACACGTTGATCCCCACTTTCTTGCATTTCCCTTTGCCTTGCGACTAATGAGAAATCACTGGATCATAGTATCATCGTTAATATGCACGTTTAAAAAATAGGTTCTGGTGAAACTTGCACTTGATAAGCAGACTCTAATAAGTCACGACTGTATCAAAAAGGACTCTAATCAGTTCAGCTTTCAAGCTTTCACTAAAGTGAAAAATATTTAGAGAGAATGCCAGCTTTAAATTATGAAAAACCTGCTAGAAAATGATTAGCATCAAGATTTCCCTTAAAGAATGTGGATCTTGATAAAATAACTGATAATAAACGCCTTTGTTAAACCCTTGGTATACATATAAGAAAAGAAATGCCATATTTATAACAGAAGTTGGATAAATTATTCTTAAGAATAAGAAAGGCTTTGCTGTGAAAATTGTAGCTTCAGGAATAAAGCTAATCTTGAGGAAGGTTTCTAGCTGAATTACAATCAGCTCTAGCCTTTAAAAAATAATAAAGATACTCATGTTTTTGCTGCATGGTTTTTCTGTTCAATAAATGGATTTTTAAATCTGTCTTAGAGGAGACACTGAGAGAAGTAATGGATCTGGCAATAAAGAGGAACGACAAATTTGTAAATTACAGAGTAGTCATTTGTCTTTCTTGTCATAGATCATTGTAAGTTTGTATTTATATAGTATTTAATTGAACATGTTAATGAGAGGAGAATTTACAGCATTCTCCTCAAACATTGTACTGTTCTGTAACCTGACATGGAGAAACTTTGGAGACAGACTTAGCAATATGTCTACCACGCAGAGTAAAGAAAGAAAGAGAGAAACAGAAACGAGCCTAAGAATGCTACCTGTGAAAATTTTGACTCATAAGTGATTCTGACTCATAAATAAAATTCTAACTGTAATTATTATGTATTCCTCAAATCTCCCCATTCTCTTTACACACACACACACACACACACACAATCCTCAACATATTTTGCCTCTGCTTTGTTTCAAATATATTTATTAGTATCATCTTTTCACCATAGGGCAGTTAGGTTGTCAGCATTCATGGGACAGAGGTATTTGCCTTTCCCTAGGTACAAAATTTTTCCATAACCTGGCATAAGGCCTTGTCCTACTGTGGCATCTTGTAAAGGCTACAGATTCTTGGAAGATGGCAGCCGCAATCCATGTTGGTGGTTTTGTTTTTAGTTGTCTTTCTTAAATAACATGTTTTAAATATATTCAAATATGTAAGAATATTAAATAAACATTGATACACCTAAACTATATCTCAAGAAATTTAACATTGCAAACAGGTAAAATGTCCTCCTCTGACCACCTTCCCAATTACATTATTCTCCATTCATTCCAGAAGGACAAATCATTTTGGATTAGAAGTTTGTCATTATCAGTTGGATGACAATTCGACTGTTCACTTCAATTTGGATTAAATGTTTGTCTTTATATTGTCACTATGCACTCATATGACATATATATATATGTACATATATGTGTATACTAGAATATTGTTCTGAATTTATGCACAACTATATATCTATATATTATAATAGGTGTACAACATAACTTATACATTTAGTATAAATCATACTAAATAAGTTTTACATTTTCTTCTAAACACAATATTTTTCTGCATTAATTTACTCCCTTAATGATTTCCACAATGTTTTATAATTTCACCATAAAAATCTTGCACATATCTTATTAGATTAATTTTTGCTACTTCACATTTTAGTTACTATTGTAAAAATTTTAAATAACATGTTAAAATATTTTACTAAAGTTTATACATCATAATTATATTTAAATTTCCCATTATGTTGAATAAACTACTTGCAATTTCTCTTGGTTATCTGTTAGCCTCAAAGAAAGAAATTTGTCTTCTCTTTTTAATCACTTTATTCATTTAATCCAATTTCTGAGTTACTGGGTTGGCCAATATAATGCAAAATAAAACATCTTGTTCTCTTGTTTGGTTTTCAGATAGTTTCCAAAGTTGCATCACTGAGAGGCTTGTAAATTAGTAAAAATATCCTATAGTCCTACTTCTCTAAGAAATTTTGTGATAGAAGAGCACTGAAGTTTTTTAACATGTTTTCCTGTTTTTATTGAAACAACCCTGTGACCCTGGCTTTTATTAATTTGTTAAGATGATGAATTTCATTGTTTTATCAGTAGTATATCATCTTTTCATCATTGGGATCAAACCCACTTAATCATGATTCATTTTTAACCTATATAGATTGTGTGTGTGTGTGTGTGTGTGTGTGTGTGTGTGTGTGCAATGTCTCACTATGCAGTCAGTAATCACACCCAAGCCCCTGTGCTTACATAAGCAAGGGCTTAGTCCACTCAGGTATATAGCATGCCCTACCAATGAGGACTTTGGTTGAGAATTAATTGGCTTAGGATTTTTGTTTCTTCTTCTTCTTCTTCTTTTTCTTCTTCTTCTTCTTCTTCTTCTTCTTCTTCTTCTTCTTCTTCTTCTTCTTCTTCTTCTTCTTCTT
>PVJA010031225.1:0-25024 GCA_004027025.1 Myocastor coypus | reverse complement strand
TCTCGCTATGCAGTTGAGGCTGGTCCTGCGCTCACTTTTGTAGCCCAGGCTGGTCTCGAACTCGCACCAATCCTCCTGCCTCAGCCTCCCAAGTGCTGGGATTACAGGCGTGAGCCACCACGCCCGGCTTTACTGTACTACATTTCTACCATTCTCCCTTTTGTTTTGAGACAGAATTTTAAGTTTCTAAGTTACCCAGGTTTCCAAGCTTCTAGAACTCATTATCCTTCTGTCTCAGCCTAGGTAGCTGGAATTATACCACTGTACCACCTGTGTTTGCCCATTTGGTGACTAACAGGCGGGTGACTAGGTTCATTCCTGAATTTCCATATTCTGAGAGGCTACAATTATCCTGTAGTACTAAAATTTAAAAAGGACTGTGATAAGCAATGCTACCTTAACAGGGCTGGCCAGATAGCTAAGTAGACAAAAGAGGAGGCTTAGGTGCAGCACAGCAGCCGGGGTTTGATCCCAGGTGTGCTGTGCTGGCCCTGCCCCTAGGGTGTGGTGAAACACACACAAATCAGACTGGGTATGGTGGCAAGCACCTGCTAATCCCACCGCTTGGGAGGCTGAAAATAGGAGAATCACTACAAGTCCAAGCTACATAGTGAGGCATTGTAGACCCTGTACTAAACGCATTAAAAAAAGAATATGACTTTAATAAAAAACAAAACCAAAAAATCCTGAGAGGTTTTTCACTGTTTTAACTGTTCAGAAGAAAAATTATATAACTCCTTTCATGAATATCTTAAAGAATATTCTAAATGTCTAACTGACATTTCAAGTTTTATATTGCTTGATGGAGTAGGGCCATTTAGGCCCTAAATAATGAAGGAAATGGTTATGATAAACACTGGATATTGTAAACAATAGCCTTCTTTCTTTGTCCTTTCCCTGCATCTCTTTACTGTTTCAATAAAAAGCAGTTATTTGGTATTTTATCTCTATAACTTCTTTATCTTCTTCCATAGAAAAATAATTGAGTCAAATTATACAATTCTTTCAGATACACGCAATTTTGTCAAGAGAGTCTGAGGAATACAGGAAGTCCTGTGTTCTAGTCCAAGAGAGTAAGTCCAAGAGAGTAGATGTTTTTGATCAGCTTGAGTTCATGAACCTAAGAATTCCCAGAAGGCATCATAATGTTTTGATTCTTGGCTCTTCTCCATTTGCTGCTGATTGTGTAGATAGAAGGCAGGGCCTGGGACTGTGCATTTCGGACTCAATTTCCAGGCCGTGGTTCTGTTGCTAACCTAGGTATGTACGGATATTTTGAGATGCACTATTTCACAATATATTCTCATATTCCAAACTCAGTAACATTCATGTATGGCCAGAAGTTCTGTTACTTGATTAATTTGCTTTGTTTTGTTTTAAAATTAGCTTGCTCCATTTTATAGCCTTCCAAATATTGTAAGATTTCTGTCAGGCTTGAAGACGAGAGGTACAATTGTATATATATTGATGTTTGATGATTTAAAAGTAGATTCAGTCATTCACAGAATTACTTAAGTTTCTTTCAACAGAGATCTCATTATTTGTCTTAACACAAAAAAGAAGCAGATGTGGTAGCATACATTACTAGGAAAAGAGGATGGTGCCATGGCTTACTGGGTTTTACAGGCATTGTCAGGAATTCCAAGCTTCCCAAAGTGAAAACTGGTATAATTTTAAAAAGATAAAATTATTCGTGTCGATTTCTGTGGGGATTTGTATGACATTTTCTAATCTCAAAATCTTCCAGGAGCATCTTTTCACTTCCATGCTACTTTTCATAAATTTCATTTTTAGCTTTTATTGCCTTAACTAGAAGCTTTTACATTTTGGTCTCAGAAAAAGGATTTCTGACTCTATGGGGAATTATTCTGTACTCTCAACAATGCTTGATATTGTAGATAAAATGTCATACCTTGAAAACCTACTCTAGGTTAGACTGCCCCTGTGACTGACTGGGCTTTGAAATGAACAAGAAAATGATAAAAAGAGCAAGCACAAAGGGACTTAAGCTTGCCGAAACATTTTTCCTACTTGACCCCTGGCAAATGTTTCTAAGATACCTTAACAATCTGTTCTGTTTCCAGGTATTTATTATAATTTGGGACTGGGGTGTTCCCTAAATACCTTAGGTGTTCAGAGGTGAAACTATTCCAAGGTGGTTGCATCATGAAGGCAGTGTATTCATCCATGGGTTGAGCCACCATAGAATCCATAGCCAATGGCTCCGTTAAAAGGTGGGGCCTCACTGGAAGAGGCAGATTACTGAGTGCATAGCCTGGAATTCTTGGCCTCCCTCCTATTGTTCTCCTCCATCTCTACCTCTTGGTGTCTGTACTACAAGCAGCTTGGCTCCATATAGGGTCCTCAAGCATACTTTTCCTGCCCTATAATCAGTCAACTATGGGCTGAAAAGCCAAAATAACTGATCCTTTAACTTATTAATTTTAGTGATAAGAAAACAACTAACAGTGGGCTATCAGCAGAACTGACAATGTCGGAAGCTGTCGATGTTAGCCTTTTACAGCTCAGCATACTAATCTGGCTTTACTTTTTATGCCTCATGGTTAATCTTTTCTTCTGGTTGGTTAAGGCCATGTTCAAGGAAGATCTATATAACAAAATCTGTAACTTTTGTATCTGACAAGTTCCGTCAAATCCCCTCAGGATTTACCATGTAACTATATACAGTGTTTTGTAAAACTTTTGTCATTGTCAACCATCGGGATGAGTCATGGCCATTGCTTGACCTGTTTGCTCTCTGTGAAAGCCTGAGAGAATGCTTTCTCTCTAGGTGACTCTCCTTAGGCACATTATACATCATTGATCCCTTTCCTCTGTGGCCCCATAATCTCCTCGAAAAGAAAATTTGGGACACCACTGAGTTATAGAATGTTACAGCACAGGTTCTCTTATGTCCTGAGTCCTCACTGCCAGCTCTGCTCATAATCCACTAGTGTTATGAAATATTGGACTATACATACAACTACTTTCTCTTAGTTCAATGAGAATATTTGTAACAATAGTGTTTAGAACAGTTATCATGTCTGCATCTTGTACTCTGAAAAACTACTATGAAGACAACAATATACATTTATTAATTATTGTTGCTGTCCTATTGTGTTTTGAAGCTGTCTTTTTGTTATTTCTTTCTTATTAAAATTAATAAAATTTAAAAAATAAAATAATGAATCATTTGTTCTTAAAAAAGGAAACAACTAACATAATACTTGATATAATCTCAAGATATCTTATGAAGTATTGTCTCTGCTACATATTTGTATCTGATAAAAGGAAAACAAGCAGTGATATTACCCCTTATTTAATCCCTCATAAATAGACCTTTTATAACCCCCTTTAAGAAAACCTGGAGAGTTTTATTATGTTCACTCACTTCACTTTCACAAAATAAAAAGTATTATGGGGAAGGAACATGGAGGAAGTAAAGCAAGAAGTAGGGAATGAAGGAGAAAAGGAAATCCTCCAATGAACTTCTGGGAATGCATACTTTTTCTGAAAACATGGATTAGCAAGACCAGCCATTAGTTAAGTATGTATCTGTTTTTGTGTCTATATTCTCACCAAAGAGAATATTTCCCAAACACTTGGGAAAAGAGAGGCTTAATAATTCAGTCATCCTTGGAGTGAAATCTAGTGTCCATGTCAATTACACAAATTTCTTAGTAGATATAATTTGATGCTTTCAAATATATTTATCCCCAACTATAATTGTCTTAAGTAATTCTATATCTGAGCCAGGAGGATTATTTCCTTTATGAAGCAAGGTTAAAAGATGTATTTCAAGGTTCAAGAAAATTATTACTGGGAACATTTAAAAATAAAACCAAAACAAATCAAGAAACTTCTGCATTAGGTTTTCTCCTAAATGAAGGCCTCATCATCTTTGTAATGTAACGTCCTGGGTTGCACTGTAAAGTAGGCGGGCTCATTTTAAATCTCAAGTATGTTGCCAGTGGTTTTCCAATGGCCCCTTTCAAGTTCCCAGGATATCTACACTTTTACAGAACGTTGAGTATTCCAATTCCAAGCATAGATATTTGATCTACAGACTACAAAGTTAGCTCTATCTCCTCCTCATCTTCTTCAGTATTATCATGTTTTCATTTCATTTTCCTCTCTTCCCTAACTCAGTATAGCTAATATAAGATTGATTCTTGGGTGAAATCGTTCAATAAAATGATTTCATACTAAGATATGATGAACTTTGCCGACAGAAATCTCTAAGAATTAGTAGTATGAAATAAAAGGAGAAATTGCTACTGCAAACTGAAGTTGTTGTAATTAATGTTTTAGTGGAACATCTCCTAAAGTAATGTGTCAATTACTTCACAAGAGAATCAGGAAACGTGTGTCTAACATGGACTCAATTTTTTAAAAGGAACATTTGAAAATATATAATACAAATTACTGTCACCCAAGTGGTACTTTTGTTCCAGTGACATCCACTAAAATTGCAGTAAAGTTACCGAAAACAACTAAACAAACAACAACAACAAAAAAAAACCAAATTGCCAATGAACTGCAAGGGTAATTGTTTTAGGAAAAGTTAATCTTTATTTCAGTTTTCTAACCCTTGTATTCACAACACTGAAAATAGTCATAATCTCTCTGTTTCACAGTAAATAGATTCCTTATTTGTGATAATAGGCACATATGCTCATTAACATGCTGCCATAAACAGCTGCATTGGATGTATTGTATATTCTGTGACATAAATAACATGTTCAACATGAGATTGTCTTTAAAGCATAGGCTCAAAAAAGAACACAAAAGCAATAAAAGTTTTTAATATAGTTGCCTTATCTTGAATTCTAAATTTATTCATACCTTATTAATTCTACTTCCATAGAAACTTCAGACATTATTCTAGGGAAATATCTTTTTTTTTTTTTTTTGTCTTTTTTGAGACAGGATCTCACTATGCAGTTCAGTTCAGGCTGGCCTTGAGCTCAGTTTTGTAGCCCAGGCTGGTCTTGAACTCACACCAATCCTCCCGCCTCAGCCTCCCGAGTGCTGGGATTACAGGCGTGAGCCACCACGTCCGGCTTCTAGGGAAATATCTTGACATTAGAGCTTCTTTCTGATTTCTTATACTTAGTGTGTCTCTAGTCAGGTGATTGCTAGCTTGGAGAGATGAAACAGGTATGGACAGCCCACCCTACATCTGTGGAACTTAGAGCAGGGATCAGTTAGTGATGCCCTCCACGTATTTCACCACCAGATGTTCCCTAACTGGATATTGAATTTAAAGATACAGATCAGTTAGGATGCTAAGGAAACTGAGGTCTTTATCCTGAGAAAAATGAAAGCTAAAAAATAATTTGGAGGTATTTTTACTGAAATGAGATTCTGCTTCAGAAAAACCCAAAAGGAATAGTACAGGTACATTTTTACCCAAAATAGTTTAGAAGAAAATGGAATTAAGCAGTGGTATGGAAATTCGGTTAGACTCTAAGAATGATTAAATATTGAAAACAGGATTCTAAGGGGACATTGTAGAATCTTTAGCCTCAGAGTTAGTTCAACATGAAAGTGAACGGATTTGAATTTGAATGATTTAGTTAGTATACACCATAGGTCCAAGGTTCAGCCTCATGACCTCCAGAAACATTTTCAAGGTCTTTAACAATCAAGTGTTCTGACAAAGGCTGACAAATTGCCAGATTTTAAAAGTACATGATTTAATTATATTTTTCCATTTCTTTGAGATTCTTGAATGACTTTTTATTCTTCCTGTTGATTGTTCATATTCATTTATGTTTATGAGAACAAAAACAATCCAACTATAATATTCTTTCAGATATACAAGCCCATGAGAAACATTTAGATGGAAATGAAAACATTTCAGGGATTTTAAGCAGTGGCTTTATTGACATACTCATGCAGGTAGGGTTTACTTATTTTAAAAACCCATCTGAGGTTTGCTCTAAATACCGTTACCCATGTTGTTATTTATTCTTTATAAAGTACCAGGTCTGAGTATATTTTGAATTTATGGTGTCAAATAAAGAATGAAAACTTAAAAAGAATCCCTTAAATTTTAGCTGCCACCCTACTGAACATTGCTTCATTAATACATCTGATATAGTTTAGAAAACATTCATTATTTCTAAGTTATGAATATGTTGGATATATGATGATAGACATTTATAATTTCTGATTTCTTAGTTTTTCATAGTGTTATTTTAGTGACAGTTTGTTTTTCAAAAATACTTCTAGCACAATATCTGTGGGGTTTTTGTTTTGTTTTGTTTGTATTTTTAGGGAAGGGTCTACAGGGTGTGCGGGGTCGGATTACTAGGTTGGACTCATAGTAATCCACCTGTTTACACCCTCTCACAAGCTGTGATTACAGGCAGGGGCCACCACCATGCCCAGTCTCAATTGTCCTCTCAGGGATACTGGGAGCAGGGCCGGTACAGCAGGCCTGTAGGTCAAACCCCTGGCCCCTGTGCCTGCTTGCAGGTGCTTTAATCCACTGAGCTATCTGGCCGGCCCTTAATATCTATGTTTTTAGGTATCATTCTGAACATTTTTCTAAACATTCTGTGAAAGTTTTATAGAGAATAGGCAGAGAATTTGACTCTGAGTTTTCTGTGAATTCATAATGTATTTCCTTTTGTTCTCCTCTTTCAGGTTTCCAAATTAAAGCTTTCACATCCCTGCACTTCGTGTCAGAACCCTCTGATGCTGTCACAATGCGGGGAGGAAATGTCCTTCTGAACTGCTCTGCAGAGTCCGACCGAGGAATGCCAGTAATCAAGTGGAAGAAGGACGGTATCCACCTAGCCTTGGGAATGGACGAAAGGAAGCAGCAACTTCCAAATGGGTCCCTGCTGATACAAAACATACTGCATTCCAGACACCACAAGCCAGATGAGGGAGCTTACCAGTGTGAGGCATCTCTGGGAGAGTCTGGGTCGATCATCAGTCGGACTGCAAAAGTTGCAGTAGCAGGTAGGAGGATCTCTTCTCTTCCTGCTCTTCCATGACCACCTTACTTTCCTTCCTCCTCCTCCTCCTCCCTTTATCGGGATAAGAAAATGATATTTAGAGAAACAATGTCCATTTTAATTCTTTAATTGAAAAATAGGTTTTACGTGCTATTAGATGATGTTTGGATGTGCTTATATTGTAGAATGAATATATCAAGCTGATGAGCTTCTCCATCACCTCACATCCTTAATTTTTTTACGAGAATTTGAAAAATTGTTCTAGTGATGTTGAAACACCCATGTTTGTTGACCATTGTCTCAGTGTGGTGCAATATTTCTCTAAAATAAGTGCCTCTTGTTTAACTGAAATGGTATGCCCTTTGTCAAACAGCTTCCATTCTCCAGTCTAGTTCTCCTTTGGTAGCTGCCCCAATGACCACCATTCTATTCTGTCTTCTGCAAAGTTGACCTCTTAGATTCCACCTAAAGTGAATTCATGCAGTATTTGTTTCTTCTGTGCCTGACTTGCTTTGCTCAATGTAATATTCTCCAGATTCATCCATGTTCTCAAAGATAACAGGATTTCCTTCTTTCTTTGGGCTTAGTTCGATTCCTAGTTTGATTTTATAGCCAGGACACTATGAATAGTGACTTCAATATGTATGTTTCTTGTCATACTGATTTTACTTTTTTTTTTTTTTTTTGGATGTGTATACTCAGTAGTGGAATTGCTACAACTAATCTCATTTTAATTTTACAGGTATTTTCTTATTATTTTCCATATTTGCTGTATTCATTTACTTTCCTACCAGCAATGTATATTTTTTTAAAGAAAAGAAAGATTTTAAAAAATTTATTTTCATAATCTTGACTGACTTTTCTCCTTAAATCAGTTTGGGAAACAGGAGGAATATCTCAATAATCAAAACAGCATTAATAGATATTTTTAAAGAAGTTTGCTCATGTTAATTGATTGTTGTACCTAAGAAACAACTTTTAATTAAATGAAAATTAATAACTTTAAATTTTAGTTAAAATATTACTTCTTTATATAGCTGCACTTATTTTGAACTTTTATTATTTTTTTTTCCCATAGAGCAGTACATTCTATTTTAACTATAAAGGCATGGACTACATGTTGCTCTCAAATGAACAGTAAAATTTTATACTCATCTTTCCAAAACTCTCAGTGCTTGACAGCAGATTGACTCAACACCTGAATGATGGGTTGATTTAACAACAACGAAAAAATTACTGCAAAAACTCAAGGCAGGTAGACAACTATATTGAATTTTCTAGAATCCATGGTGTTGCTATTTCTGCCCCAATAATCTGACCAGAAGGCAGATAATATTATTTCTTATGGCTCCTGTTCTGCTCCAAGTACAGGGAGAAGAACCTGAATCTTGCCTTTATTTGTTTCTATAATTAATTGACTAAAACCTAGAGTAGGTTATATATTTAAAATTTTGGTATGGAACACTAAAAAGGCAAATGGATCCAACCTGAACCCAAATCCAAGCCATCAAATGGCTAAAACAATAAGGACCACAACTCCCTACTGCTTTTACTTCTAGTGATGGTTCAATTAAGATGAAATCTGAAAGAGCTGATTTGTCAGTAATGCTAGAAAGAAAAGTCTCACAGAAATGCCATCAGTTCCCAAAGCCATCCTCATATTGTTTTCAAATATCCTCTTTTCCTCATGAGACTCCTTACAGACTATTCTTCCTCTCAGAATCCCTGTGCTGAAGTCTGAACTTCTGACATAATAATTATAGGACTTGGGGCCTTTGAAGATAATTAGGGCATGAGGTTCATTTGGGACCCTGTAAGGGGGAACTGAGAGCACTTGCTCGCTCTTTTTTCTTTTTTTTTTTTTTTTTGAGGACATATAAGGCCTGAGAGCCTGCAGGCCATAAGAGGACTCTCACCAGAAAGAAGTTTTGCTGGCACTCTGATCTCTCAGGCTTCCAACCTCTACAACTATGAAAACTAATTTCTATTGTTCATAGGCCAGCTGGTCTATGGAACTTCGTTATGACTCCTCTGTACCAGATAAACCACAGTGAACTCATTAAACATGTCCTGGAGGATCCTTCACCTACAGGTGGAGTAGGCAACCATTCTGATTAATCCTAACTGAACTGGGTTTAGTATTTCAAAGTCAGTTGTCCTGGGAAGCTCTTCAGTACCACGTGAAATTAGGATGTTAGCTCACTTTGCCTAGAGGTAACCCTGGCTGAGCAAGGACAGCCTGAAGAAATAGGGAGGAGACACTGTGATTATGGAAAACAAGGTATAAGTCACCATGAACCTGTGAGTGATGTGTGTCTGAAATTTGATTGATGAACATATCGTGTAGTGAGAAATGAAAATCAATGATAATTGTGATTGATTAAGAGGAGCAAGTGGAACAGCACGGGGGAGCAGGTAGAAGCTGCAGTCCTCAGATGCTGCAGGTGAAGGATGATAAACTCACTTGTGAGTTTCTTCACCGTAAGGAGTCAAGACACACCCATCAGTTTTCTGTAGTATCAGAGATGCTCTGTGGGTTTGAAGGGGTCAAGATGGCCCTGTGGCATCCTATTCCAAAGGGCTGCTGCCAGGGCCCTGCTAAGGAAAATGATCGGATTTACTAGTTTCAGCTTTCTTGCAATCTAGCTTCCCTTTTACATGTTTCCTTTCAATGGTGAAATGAAGAATGATTCTTTCCCTGTGAGATATTCAAATAAAGTGGCTTTGACTTTAGTATTCCGTACAAGGATAGGCTCAAGGATTCAGTCATTGAGCAGCAATGTAATATTAGATGGTATCGTTTCAAGGCAATAAGGCTGCTCATAGCATTTTAAACACTCGCCATGCTGTTTGGCATCACAAAATACATCAATGTTATGTCTGCTGAGGTTAAGATTGCCAAACCACTAGAATTCACAAGGGGCATGTATCTTCCTTGTAATAAAGACCAAGGACCTGATTTAATCTCATTTTTAAAGCATTATCAGTCAATAAATCAGTCACTACTAAAAGATACCAGTTGGTTTTGCTTTGGCAGAAAAAAAAAATCTTTTCTGCACTCTCAGGTGTAATGGAGAGCCCACCCATTAAATATAATTTTCCCTTTCCATTTTTTTTTTTTTTTTGCTTTTTAAAACTACCTTTTGATAAAACAAAATGTGCCAGATGAAATCTGTCAGAATGCTTCATGCAATGGTCTTGTCATGCACCATTCATCCTATTTTCCAGGAAACTGTCAAGTGCTCTTTGCAAGGTGAGTACACGCTTGGCTGGAGAGGAAAGAAGTAGGAAAGCTGGACAGAAGGGTGCCATCCAATATCTTGTTCAGAGTCACAGTGTAACAGCCTACTCATTGTGGGTATTTCTGGTGATTTTGAGTTCAAATAATAAATCATGGCCAGACTATTAAATTTCCTCTTTGAAAAGTAACCTAACCAGTGTTTTCTAGAATGTGAGGATTTAATGTTTATGCAATTAGCTCAACTCTAAAATTCTGGGATTTCTCTGTAAGCTGTCTCTCTAGGTAAGCGTGAGACTAAGGGTGAGTAGAAAGACAGAAGCAGCTTTCTCTAAAGCTGTTCCTACTGATGTAGGGGAATGAAACTCCCAATCTGAAAGGTACTGCCATGAGTTCATGTTCTGTCAACCTAAAAAATTAATTTCAGGAGCAACAAGATTAAGGGCAGAATATATTTGGAGGAATACTATGTTTTTCTTCCCAAGAGAAGTGTGGGAAGACCCACTGAGTGGGTCATGAAGTAATCTGCCTTTTCTAGGGATTTTTATAGAGCAAATCCATAGACGAGGCAGGTCTAAGGTAGAAAACATGGGAACTCACATATGTGGTGGGTGAAACTATGCTCATATGATAAGATTGATTGCTCAGGTAAAATGGATTAAATCAAGATCAAATGGGGAATTGAATCATGTAGCAAACAGACATGAATATAGAACATGGGCTCCTCCTGTAGGGGGCTGGATTAGTGATTCTTCCTGGTTTCCTCAAAGTGGTAGAGACCTATTTAGAATATCAATACAAGATGTCCATCCCTAGTGAGGTATGTGGCTACATTTGTTCAATCTTTTGTTTTGAGATCTGGCTCCTTTGAGGAGCTATTGCTGTCAGGCTACCTATAAAATTTCTGTCTAACTCAGAAGCCTACAACACTACCACTCTCTCTGATCTCTACCTAATAAAGCATCTGCCATGTTTAGTAGTAGACAATTATCTTGCCAATGAAGGCATGGATGTTATACTATATGTAGGCCTTCTGTCCATTTCCTTCCTTCCTTCTTTTCTTCTCTCTCTGCTCTGTTCAACTATTCTGGACTTGCCTGACTAGTTAAACTGCTCTGCATTTGTGTGTATGTAAAGACATTCTTGATGGAATGAGTTGGAATAATTTTCTTCATATCTGAATTTCCTATAAATTAACTCTTAAGGATTTTGGAATTACTAAATGAACTCTGGTAGAATATTCATGTGACTGTAAGAAAAGATTTGTGCTGGTTCCACAGACTTCCATGATCCTTACACCTGTGAGGACCTGGTCTGAGCAAGCATATCTCCGTTACTCCAAATGCTGCCACCTATTGAAATTTCTCAGTTTTATTATTTACAACAAACACAATAATAATCTAAACATACTTCTGAAAGATGTGGTGATTTTTAAAATGATATTTAGGTCATAAAACTCGAATGCTGAGCATATCTGTGTTTAATGTTGAAAACAGCTTAAATAGACTCAATAATAGGTATTGTGTTATTACAGTTATTATTTGGATATGACAACTTTCAACCTTGCCGTGTGACTGTACAAAGCATTTTGGATTCAAGAGCTACATAGGCTACATTTTGTGAGCCATGAGTATTGTAATCTGGGGTCAGGATCTTTGTAATTTATGGATGCAAACTTGCAAACCTAAATTTAGTTTTCAAAAAATTGAATCAATGTTTCTGTCAAGCAGTCCTAGAATTCCTCTGCCTCTATATATTCTTTCTTCTTTTTTTAGACAGATTTATTTAATGTGAAACAGACACGGGAAAGGAATTGTCATTCACACCATCAGGGCTTATGGAATTGGCTGCAAAGAGGAAGTACAGAAGAAGAGTACTTGGCTGGCTCTGATTGGTTCTTATGGTACGCATCCCAGTAACCAGCTATACATCCCAGTAACCAGCTGTTTCTAGGAGACAGAAGTAGCAGGAACTTGTAACAGGAGCTGTCACCTGGGCAATAAAAGGCTGGCTTGCAGTTTGATGCTTGGGAGCATTTTTTACTACACAGACAAATGAAGACAGGAGAGACAGACAATATCTTTGTAGGGTAGTTAGAGGACTCCACTGGAATGGAGCCCTGAAAAGAGTTTCACTCTCAGTGAAGTTGTTTTGCTGAGAAACAACCAGCTCCCTCAGTTCACTGAACATGGGTGTATATATTAGATTAGAAAGGCAGGATATAATTATGCCGAGTTACTAACTTTATTGCTCCTGAGATGGTCTTCCTAGTTTCCACATCAAGACTAGCCTCTGCTTGAGCTGGCAGAGCGTGTCATCTTCAAGGTGTTCCAGCCTCTCAGGGCTGGCAGCTGCGGTAGCCTTAGTCAGCTTGAGTAGGTGCTAATCTGCTAGCTGCTGCGAGGAACTGCCTAGTAACAGACCTTCAGGCTGACATCCACATATGCGCAAATCACTTAGAGTACTTGACTAATTTTGAAATTTAAGATTCGTGTCAATGATATAAAAACAATTCAGTTGTTAATCAAAAATTCCTTTTTTTTTTTTTTTGGATAGGAAATTTAGCAAACTGTCAAGTATTTTCCTGATTGATTCATTGCTTGCTATGTCTATCATTATATAGACTGTGTTATCTTTTAATTTCATAATTATATGTATGTCTGTTAGGACATGATTTCTTTTATGTATATATATATGTATATGTATATGTATATATATTATTCATTTTAATCATAAAAAAGATCAAATAGCAATAAAACAATTTCAAAACAAGTTAGGGTAGTTTCAATAATTAGTATCACACATATTGTTGTCTTCACAGTAGTTTATCAGAGGACAAGGTGCAGACCTACATGATACCTGATATCTTTTTTTTTTTTTTTTTTTTTTTTAATGGCAAGCTCAGCCTGTGTTGAGAGTGGGGCTGGTGCAGTATTTGGTGCTGGAGATGAAATTAAGATCCTTGTGGTTGCCTAAGCTTGCCTAAACAGGCACTTAAGACCACTGAGCCATCTCACCAGCCCGTGATATCTTGTCTAAACAATATTAGTACAAGCTTTTCTTCTCAAAGACAAAGTAGCTGTACATCTACCCTAACTCTCTTGTGTGTAGATAGATATAGATATAGATATAGATATAGATATATTCTTTTTAAAGTTGCTAATATTAGGAGAAAACATCATAGCATGTCTTATAACTAGATTGTGAGACTGAGATACAATATAAGTCATAAACAAGTACAATTAACCATATTCAGAAAATTAATTAAATAGTAATTAATTAAAATTGAATATTTTAAAACAATATTCCAAAATTCAAATCAAATCATGAGTCCAACAGAGGGGCCAGAATGTTGTTTATCATATGTATGAATCTGTAATCAATTAAGGGTACTCACATAGTATTTGAATAGGTTAATATATACAAAGATATCAACTAAGAAAATGTTGCCATGGTAGTAAAAATAAAATGTAAATACTTGAATGACAAATATATGACCAGAACTTCTAAAAGTTAAGGGATAGGGTATCGTACAAAGTTCTAGTATGTAATGGACACAGACAGTGTCCATGATGCCCACTGGTGACCAGGTGTCACTTGTGGAAATGAGCTACTGCTATTTCCTTGATATCCACCCTGTAGACCCAGACAGCATCACAACCCATAGGATTTAGAAGAAGTTCATTTGTAGAATATGCTGATGGACATATTCTGCTGCTGTATACAGAAGAATAGGTGAAAGACTACATTTATATACCTCTTTTTCTCATGTGTTTAATTGTTTGCACTCTTTGGTTGGTTCTTTGTATTCTCATTCTGCAGTTGTGGTCATTTTGATTCTTCTCTGTCATCTAGTAAACTATTCAGTGTTGGCTTTGTCATAATGAAATTCTTTAGTCATTCTTTGTCCTGGAAGTATTTCAGTTCTCTATCAAACTTGAAAGAGTTTTGCAGGGTACATTAGTCTGGGCTAGAATTTGTTTTCTTACAAGATTTGAAGTACTTTGGTCCATGCTGTTCTTGACTTGATGGTTTGTAAAAGAGAAATCTGCCGTCGTTCTAACGGGTTTTCCTTTAAATGCGATCTGTTTCTTTTCTCCAGTAGCTTTTAGTATACTGTTTATGTGCTGAATTTCTGAGCTCTTGATTATTATTTGTCTAGGTAAAGTTGTAATTGGGCTGATGTTATATGGAGTTCTATATGCTTCAGTTACCTGAATGTCAAATTGTTTCCACATATTTCAGAAGTTTTCTGCTATTCATATTCTGTTCATATTCTTTTTATATCATCTGTACAGACTCCTTTTTCTCACTGATGCCTGTTAGTCGTAGTGTTCATCTCTGCATCATCTTGCAGATATTGAATTACTTTTTCTTGCATCCTAGTTGTTATTAGGAGGTCTTTTCTCACATTTTCACTAGCTGCAATGGTGTCTTCAAGATCTGAAAGTCTATTTTCACTTTCATTGAAACAGTTTTGCTGGCTTGTGATTGAGGTTTTAAGTTCCTATATAGCACTTTGAATCTACTTCATACATTCTATTACTTTCCTATATGCTCATTCAAGGGCTCTATAATTTTTCTGTTCTCTATTTTTTTAATCAGTGTCTTCTTTAGAAGCACTTAGTACTTCTTTTATTATAGGATTGATTCATTGATTGATTGATTGATTTTGAATCAGGGATTGAACCTAGAACCTTGCACTTGCCAGGCAGGCACTTGTGCCCCTGAGCTATCTCCCTGGCCTGTCTTTTTTTACTTCAGAGACTATTTCTGATCTGGTTTCTTCTATGCCTTTCTGCAGTTGTTTCTTCACTTAAGATGCTCTTATTTCAGAGACTTCGGGTGTGCACTTTCCAATTTCTTCAGTACTCTTGTCTCCTGTATTTGTTCTGAGTGGGCTTGGGGACTGAGACTGCATTTTTCTCCTTTTCATTGTGATTTTGTATAGCTCTACTTTTGACATTTGGTGTAGAGCTTTGGTAGAGTTCTTACCTTAGTACAAGATCTCGATCTACCAAGTTCAAACTCGTCCAGGTGGATGTGGCTTGGGTCTGGCTGCTGAGCTCCAGTTCTTCCTGCTGCAGCCCTTGGACTTGAACCTGCTGTGCCACTCTGGCAAGATGTTCTCTTCCTGGATCAGCTGCACAGGTCTTGTCTCTAGTCTCTCTGCAGGGAGTTGTGTAGCAGTTTTCCATACTGGGCCTGTCTTATGGCCCAAAAGCTCCATTCACATGCTTGGCTTTGTTGTTGGGTTGAATAAGTTTCCAGCAGGCCCCAGGTGGTCTCACTCACTCACATCCTGGACATTGTTTTTTTTTTTTTTTTTTTTTTTTTTTGTCTTTTTGAGACAGAGTCTTGCTATGCAGTTGAGGCTGGCCTTGAGCTCACTTTTGTAGCTCAGGCTGGTCTCGAACTTGCACCAATCCTCCTGCCTCAGCCTCCCGAGTGCTGGGATTACAGGTGTGCGCCACCACGCCCGGTTACATCCTGGACATTGTTGCAGGGTCTAATGAGTTTCTGGCAGGCCCAGGGCAGTCTACCTCACACACCTGGCCTGGTAGCTGAGTTGAATAGGTTGCAGCACCCCAGGGTGGTCTCACTCAGATGCCAGGTCTGGCTGTATGTAGCCCCGGCAGCCTTAAAACTTGGGTCAATTCTCCTGCCTCAACCTCCAAAGTCCTCAGATTGCAGATGTGTACCACCATGTCCAGAGACACTAGAGGTTTCAGTCTACACCTGACTTGCTCCAAGGCAGAGTGGCACAGGGCAGAGCACATTAGCTAATGGCTGAGGAACAACAACAATGGCAACAGAGCTGCCTCAAAGTATTCTTGACCAGTTGATCTGTAATTACGTCAGTGCAGCTAATAAAATTCGTATTTTGGTCAGACCAGAAGTTCCATAAAGAACAAATCTTGCCATCATTTCTAACAAAGAGACCAGGTGCCCTTCTCTTACCCCTTAAGCCCTTTCAATTGGCCAGCAGTCACGGAAGTGAGTTTGGTAGTCAGCCAGTCTAGTGGGGGTGTTTGACATGATTGTTCTCATTCTCAAGGAAAAAAAAAAAAATACTGCAACAGTGTAAAAGAACACAGGATACAGCAAAGCTTCTCTGTATAATCATGAAAGACCCACCTTATTTCACTTTCTGGGGTATAACTATGATCACCTGTCCACTCATCCATACATCCCCTAACCCACAGCTACTTGCTTACACACGTCCCATGCAGGCTCTGTGGAGTATAGCTGGAAAGTACAGTTCTGCTTCTAGTTACACTCTTGGAGCTGGGCTGAGGCTGGGCCCTCCTCAAGTGAAGTGACAATTAAATGCAGGCTATTTTATAGAACACTAGAGTTGCAGTACATTTTTCCAGATGTATTTGTCTTCAGCTAGTTTTTGAACATTTGCTTCTTAGTATTAAAACCATTGAGTTGTCTTTTATCTTTCTATGGAAAAGACATCTACAGGAATTGGCTTATGCTACCTCCCTCCAAAAAAGAGTGCTTTTCTAAGAGTGAAGGCTGGAACTCAAGATTATCCAGCTCTGAGTATGCAATATTTTCTTCTCACTTTGCTTCTCGGTCTAGGACTAGAGTTAACCATGGAATAAATTTTCTGTTCATTCATGGGCCAGTCACCTCTTTTTATTAAGTAAATCTCTCAAATGTTAATAAAGGAAATGATACTTGATTGTATTACATACATAGTCCTATAAACCTTTTAGTTCTATGGGGTAATACTGTGATGTGGATTTTCAGAGATGAGAATATTTGGTAGTAAAGCTATACAGTCAGGAATGACACATGGTAACTCCTAAAAATTAGCTGTATAATTTTTAAAATAAACTTATGTTTAATGTTTTAGGAACACAATCTGATTTTTATCTTGGTAGGTGATTTTATGATTCAGGCCAACTCTTCATTTTTTTTTTTTTTTTTTTTTCTTTTTCTGCTTCTTGAAAATCAGGAGCATAAAAGACCAACCAAATTGCATTTACTTGCGTTGTTATTTTATTCAGAAGCATAATTTTTCTTCCCCATTACAATAGATGTTTCCAGATGCAAATTGTCTCACTCTGCGTTTAAATAACACAGGCATTGTAATTAAAATTCCCCTGTGTTTTTAAGAAATAGTTTCTTGAGGAGCTCTTTCATTGAATTCCCTTCCAGAATGCCTCCATTTAAATGAATTATGTAATAATTAAGGAACACATATTATAGTGAGAGAAGGTAGAAAGAAGCATTTTGTGAGATGATAACCTGACCTTTACATTGTTACTTCAAAGGAAACAGAAAAAAGGAGCTTGTCTGAAGGAAAAGGAGAATAAACTACATTGCCTCAGGTCGCTCAAATGTTATATAAAGGAAACAGCAAGAAAAATGCTCATATGCCTTCTCACTACAGGAGCAAATATAAGAATCTTGCCTGGAAGGTCAAGTTCATCCAGCGAAGCAGTTTGGAAAATGTATCCCAGGGCTCTTGAATACACTGAAAATTCTATTTTGGAAAGGTTCACTTACAGAGCAAAGCTTTCCATTTTACACATAAAGAAATATTGTTTATTTTCAAATGACGAACAAAGAAATAAGTAGTTCTGATTCTGTAATGGCTTAATTATTGCTATTTAGCTAAATATTCTCATGGGTTTGTGGTTAAAACATGAAAAGGAAAATAACATTAGGAAGAAATGTGATGCTATAAGTAGTTGTTGTGTGTGTGGGAATCCTATTTCCTTTATTTTGCTACCAAATAAAACCCAGCTAATCACCAATATAGCTTCAGTGCAACCTCACCACAGCCCCTGACACTTACATACATAATTGCAGTTTTACAGTCAGGTTGTAGTTGCGCCCTTCCTAAGTCAATTAGCACTGCAATAAAATTTGAATAAAAATATATTCCTGAAAAAAATGCAGGGTGGAAAGATGTGTTCTACATTATAAGAACTGCAATAGAGAACTTGACAGGGCTTTTTTTTGTAGGAGAAACATCAACAAAATAACTTCAAAAATATTCGACCCTTTCATTTTCTTTTCGTTTTTTGTGCATACAAATTCATGTGACATTCGAAATAACTAATTACTCATTTTAAATTTAATCAGCATCTTAAGGGCACTGTTCTTTTATTCATCTCTTAAGGTCTTTCATGTGATTTGTTATTTTTTTAACTGGTACTACAGTGAACATTAGGGATAGTATGTAAATTGACATGGTCATGGTAACATTTTCAAATTCTGGAAGATCTCTTTGGCAGAACAAAGCTTAATTTTCTTGATAAAAGTGATTACAACAAAGATTGCATGTGATAGTAATGTAGGGGAGAAAAAGTAACATCTTTCCCTCTCCTATCACAAGATCATGGCTGACACTGTTAATACAAGAGAGATGAATACAGGAAGGCATAGCAAACATATTTAAATGAAATCTTCTATGGCAGCTGGAACTTTGGAAATTGAGATTTAATGACCTGGAAGGAGGAGAAGTGCGTTTTATTCTGTCTGGTGAAGGAAATGGACAGTTGTGGAGAAACAAGCTAAGATCATGGTGTGAAGCGGTGGGCACAACTTGGACCAGCAAGCCGGCTTATTCGTATTTCTTCTGGGGTCTCTGTCTGTCGCTCCTGCCACCCTTCATCAACATCCCTGTGGGTAAGGGGCAGCGCACGGTCTTGCATCAACATCCCTGTGGGTAAGGGGCAGCGCATCTATCACATGAAGGTCTTGCAACCATTCTTAATGGAAGTAAGTCTGAGAATTCCTTTATGAGCAGGTCTCCCACAGAAGGGCAGAAAGTGACATCCACACTGCCACATTTTGGGGTAGTCCACGTTCCACCCTTAAATAGAGAGGCTAGATAACAAAACTATAATTCTCTGATGAAATCATAACAGACAGTAAATTTAATAAAGTGTTTTTATCTTTATGAACCTATCTCTGGTACTAATTTTTCCTATTATATGTTTATGTCCACAGTAAAATTTTCTATTTAAGTTTAATATTATGGAGAGAATTTGAAATTAAGTGTGTTCAAATTACACATAAATTTTCTACAAACCAGAGAGAACCTCAGATCTAAAGAATGGTCTAGAAGCTAGTTAGTTAGAGGAAACAATGGAAAATCTCACTGTGAAAATAGTTTAAACTTTTTTCCTGTCATGATCAGCACCACATATGGGTGAAAGAACTGAATACGAGTAGTAAACACAGTATTCAGTGTCCTTTAATAAATTGTTATTTTTGATAGTTTAATTTTATTTGTGTAATCTTTAGCTCTTTGATCTATAATAAGCAAATTAATTGGTCATTTTGCCCATCATTTTTAAATGGTTATTATTTCATTCAGGTGAGATTTAGAATAGCTCAGAAAGAACCAGATTCTTACTTTATGATGTACTGGGAAGGAGCCCACATACACAAGTACATAGACAGACAGATACACACTCATGTGTGCTCGATTCCTAGTGCTATCGCCAAGCCAAAGTTCAAGGAACATTCCTATTAAAAGAAAAGGCCTTAGAGGTCAGTGAGATAGCTCAGTTAGCACAAAGTCCTGAGTTCAATCCCCAGTACTAAAGAAAGAAAGAAAGAACAATAGGCTTTGGTGCCAGCGATCAGAGCATTTTCTACTGAAAGTCTAGTTTGAAAACCTTCCGTTGCATCCAAGCTGCCGCTCTGTACAAAGCTCACCACAGGTCTTTACCTGGGTTTTCCTGTGCATGCATGTGACTCTTCCAGGCACCTGCTCTACCTTGTCCTATTGGAGCTCTGTGGGTCTGAGCCATGGAGTGCAGTTAAACACCAAGATTCAGCTTCTCAGAGAAGCCTGATTCACTCAAAGCTCAGTGTGCAGGAGTTAGAGAGCAACTGTACTGAAGTAGCTCCACAAGTATCAGCATGGGTGAGCCGGGAGTGTGGCTCAGCGTCAGTATTTCATCATTTGTACAGTGGCCTCTGCTCTTGCTGAATGATTGAGTTTCAAATATTCACATCTTCACCCAGTTCTCTAAAGATATTTAGGCACAAACAGAAAGCAAGGGAACACACATCCTACTCACCTTTGCATACAGATAGCTCTCCCTGTCTAAGCCTCTATATTTTCAATCTGATGAAAATAGACATAAAATCTATCTTTTGCTTTATTGTCTATGCTATTGTTTTTTCTTTTATACATATTTTTAAAAATTGCTTTTTATGACAAAAAAAAAAAAAAAAGTGTCGCAGCCCTCAGGACTTAAAAAGGGCCACACAGTGGATTTACTCTTTAAGATTTTACGTGGCACATTTCACTAGCCAAAAGCCTATTTAGGAAAGTGTGCTAAAGATTAATAAAGCTTACATAGCTTTAACATTAAATTTGAGTACTGGTTGATTTTACTGGATTAGGGTTTTGTGGCCCTTTTTGCAAGGGAATTAATCTCTAAAGGCTAGAACATGACTGAGAAATAGTTAATATTTCTTTGATTCAGGCAGTGATTGCAGAGCTATCTTTTAGGTCCCCATGTCACAACTGACACTGTGACTGTTTCTCAAAGGCTTTTCCTGAGTCCCAACCCAGAGAGTACCTAAAGTGGAGAAATATAATTAAAGATACATTGATCACCCTTCTACATATATACTTCGTATTTCTGGATTTGTTTATTTGCTTTCACTGAGAAATATTTCATCTAACTTAAAATTTGGCCTCTAAAGTGTAACTTGGTCATTAGAATATTCATGAAGTTGGGTAGCCATCACCATGATCTGATTCCAGAGTAGTTTTATCATTCCCTTCCTTTCTTCCCTTATGCTCTGGAAATCCCTAATCTGTCTCTGTCTTGTAGTTTGTTTTTAGCATAGAACAGAGTATGTGCATAGCTTATAAAACTAACTTATGACTTTTTTTTCACTTACTGTCTTGGTGAAAGTGAAAAAATGTCTCAGTGCCTGTGGTTCTCCGGGACTGTTATGATGTGCTCCTTGCTTCCTGTGAAAGAAAGCCTCTGGTAGCAGCACCCCAGGAACCGATGTGAGAGTGAAATGCCCCTTAGTTCTACACTGAAATTTCCCAGTCTCAGTACACCTTCAAACCAGTTCTGAAACCTGTCAACCAACCATAGAAGGGAGCAAACCTTTCTTATGTCCTAAAAGCCCTCCTGTGTTTGGCCTCTGATTGTATATGGGGCCTCTTTAAAAATAGTCAAATTTGTATTTCTGAAAGTTTTTAAAGCAGTCTGCTAACCATGCACATTGCCCGTGGCTTTGAGCACTTCATACATTTGTCTTACTTTCTTATACATCACACTTTCCTTATTTTCATATTCAGTCCTTACCTCTTCATGAGCATTTTATAGGCTGCTTAAAGATTTTTCTCACAGTAACCTGTGATTCTTTGTAATATATGGAACATACTATCCTGTGTCCTTCAAATATTCTATCACACAATGCCTTAGGTTGTCAGGGGCATCACAATAACAGATCCTGTGACGTATGCCTTAGCCTCTTGGCTTTCATAGGTAGGTGAACTTTTAAAACTTGGTTTACTCTGTAGTGTGACATAATAATTGGGAGGCTGGCCCTCCGAGTCAGACAGACAGGATTTTTCAATCTGTTGTTGTTTTTAGCACATATTCTTACCTTCAAAATGAGGAAACAAGACAGTATCTTTCTTAAAAGGTTTCCATGATAATAACTGGGTAACACTTAGCAGAGCACCTGACAAATAATGATAATCAAGCTCAATCAAGGAAGCTTTATAAAAAAGGGAGAAGAATAAAGATCCGCATGGAAGCCTCTGACAACAAATGAGATGATAGAATCCTCAGGGAAAGCCATTCATTTCCTATGGGGGGATTCAGGTCCTTTTCCTGCTACTCTGTAGGTGTCTTCCCTTGCTCACACAGAGGCTGGTCCTTCCCTGTCCGTGTGGACTCCAGGCAAACATGGGCTCACTAAAGCACTTAGCAGTTCTTGTGATCAATAACTGCCTCAACTAATCAGGATTAGTAAATAATGACTAAGGTAGAAAGCACTGAGACAGTATTCACAGTTTCAGTTTTATTCCTTTAATGACATTGAATCAAGCCACTTTATGAAGTAAAGTTTGTCAAGGTTTTGGAGCACTTTCTGTCAGCAGGCCCTGGGATTCCCTTCTTTCAGAAAGGCATAGTACTTGCAAGTTGGCCACTTCGTTGGCTTGGCCTTTAACATGATGGGAAAATACATGGTAATTAAAGATAGAAATACACTGCTGAGGTTGAAAGATTTATGGTAATAATGATTTGAGTGAATAGCTATGTTTTTGTGTAAATCTTGATAACTTATAACTGACTCAGAAAATTATCCCCATTTTATACTCTCTGGCTACTTTGCTTTAAAAATATAAGAAGCCCTATTATTTTGCCAGAAGACCTATATTTATAATTTTCAACAAATTTGTTTTTCCTAAGTTTTATGTTTCCTCTTGGTGCAAACATCTCTAATACAAATGTTTCTCTTTCAAAGAGGCTTTTTGAAAGGTTTTTCCTAGAAAGTATTTTAATGATAAACATTATTTATGTTGAGTATGTAGTTATGTAAACCATTTCAGCCTTCTCTCCACCAGAACCCTTATGACTTAACATGCCTTCAGGAAATATGAATAAGATTGCAAGCTAATGTTGTCCCACTAAGCATTTTAGTGCCTTGGAAAGAAAATGTGAGCTCAGTGTTGAGGCCCAGTGACAATAACAAGGGTGTTTATAAATGAAATAGCACTACAAATGGCACCACAGTCTGGAGGAGGGAAGCAATTTGGCAAAGTGAAAGATGTTAAATGTTTTAATTTTCCTCTATGCCAGTAAAATCTTGTAAAACAAGGTGACATATTAAATTTTCTATACTACAGTGGCTCCAAGGGCCTGTCAACATTTTCATTATAAACTCCATTTTCCGAGTGTTATAACTCAGCTTTAAGAATTCACTCTGGCCTGACATTTGGAGTGCGAAGGTCTTACCTGGGGAACATGTGTTTCACATGCTTTAAAAATTATGAGTTTATCTTGTTCTCAGTTTTTAATAAGTAACCTTTGCACACATTTTTGCTTGGCTGCTGTGCTTCAGAAATTGAAGGCGGAGGACTTACAGGGGCTAAGTCACCATGACTGGGGGAGGGGCTACTACAGATCTGGTCCACACAGGTCAGGGCTGCCAGTTTCCACAAGTGGGTCTCCTGGTTGTGTTAATCACTTGGTTGCGCACAGAGAAAGCACAAGTCCTATTGCAATTTGCTCGACATTTGGAGCAGACTTTGTACTAACCAAGATACATTCTATGCAAAACCTCTGTAGACAGGATGCTGATTGCTTGGAGATTTCTTTGTCCCCAGTCTGTTTGTTTTAACACTTGCATTATATTATGAATAGCATAAGTCCTTTATCTAAAGCTTTTTTTTTTTTTTCATTCACTTTAATGTTAGTGGCTTGTAAAGTCTTTGTGTGTCTGTGAATGTATGAATGGTTATTCTTCCCCATTCTCTAATATTCAACATGCAGTATATGTTCAGTCAATACTATTTAATAATACAGCTACTTCCCCTATACATTATACTTCATTTTTGTAGTTGCTTTTGGACAGTGATTAGAAAAGAGTGAGGGGAAAAAAGAAGAAGGAAGTTACAGAAGAGAAACATACCAGTTATTGCATGGTATCAGGTCTTGAGATGTCTTGAGGACAAGCTATCTCACAAGCTTCCCCAAAAGGTTCAAATGTCTTCTGTCTGTAAAATTCAGTGCTTCCCCATTAGAAGATGTGACACCATGACTTCAGTTGTGGGTTGTATCAGACTTACAGGAAATTACATTTTCTGGCACTTCTTTAGCATTATTATACTCCCACAGAATTATATCATGTTTTATAAAATTCTATCCAATTCATGTTAAAATGTGAGAAACAAATTTGTAGAATATGAGTACTCATTTCCATTGTATGGCGATCAGCGTAACAAAACAACATTATGCTCCTCAGGATCATTTTTTACTCAGTGTCTCTCAAGAGGAAATTGAGGCTTCAAGTTTGCCTTACAGGTAAGGAAATGCTTAAGGCAGGCTCAGTACATTTGTGACTCCATATCCATCTCTGTTTCCCATCATACTCGTGTTTATATGTACAAAAACTCTCTTCCAATAATTATGTTTCTATGAAGATCACACAATGCATGATCTTGTAAATGGCTTATATTTCTGTGTGAAAAATAGTAGGCTTGGGAGACCTTCAAATTACACATAAATGACTGTGTGAATGAGCAAATGCATGAGTGGAATATAAGGCTTGCAGTTTCAAGAGAGCATAAATTTATGCCAAGAAACTTAAGGAAGCAGAAAGGAAATTGATTTCCATTTCCTTTCTCACTTTTTTGTCATTGCTTTCTCCTCTCCTCCTTTACATCCATTGCAGTGAATGGCACCCTCATTAGGGTTTCCAGCCACCTAGCTGGAAGCCAGGAAGGCATAACTGCTGTGTCACCTACCACATTCTTATCAAGTGATAAATATGACTAATGAATCTGTAAAACCATTTCCTTCCCTTCCCTTCCCTTCCCTTCCCTTCCCTTCCCTTCCCTTCCCTTCCCTTCCCTTCCCTTCCCTTCCCTTCTTTTCTCTCCCTTCCCCAACTTCATCTTCCCTTCCCTCCCCTTGATTCTCCTCCCCTTCCCTTTCTTTCCCTCTCTCCCTTCTCTCTCCTCTCCCTCTCTCTCTCCATTTACTCCTTTCCCTTTCCCTTCTGCTCCCCTTCCTCCAGCTCTTCCTGCCCTATCCTCTCTAGCTACAGTGCTGATCGGCAAACCCTGGGCTACTCA
>PVJA010031224.1:0-25094 GCA_004027025.1 Myocastor coypus | reverse complement strand
AAAGAAAGATCTGCACTAATGATGTTTAGATGAAAAATAATATCCACATCTTGTACTCTGAACAATTATGATGACAACAATATGCAATGTATTAATTATTGTAAATAAATAAATACATTATGCTCTCTTTAAAAAGAAGAAGAAGAAGAAGAAGAAGAAGAAGAAGAAGAAGAAGAAGAAGAAGAAGAAGAAGAAGAAGTTGAAGAAGAAGAAGAAGTTGAAGAAGAAGACGAAGAAGAAGAAGAAGAAGAAGAAGAAGAAGAAGAAGAAGAAGAAGAAGAAGAAGAAGAAGAAGAAGAAGAAGAAGAAGAAGAAGAAGAAGAGGAAGAAGAAGTTAGCTGCTTGAGCTGCTGCTACTCCTCCCCTGGCTCTTGCTCTTGCTGCCACCAGGAAAGGTTGCCCTCTGCCATGTGCCACTCTGCCTTGGAGCCAGCTGAATATGGACTGAAACCTCCAGTAACTGTGAGCTAAATAAACCTTTCCTTCCCTCATGTGGAGTGTCAGGTATTTGTCCCAGCAACAAGAAAAGGGTAACTAAGACAGAAGCTTTCTTGTTGTCCTTGCTCACTGATTTCTGTCACTATGTTGAGTTTTTAGAAGCATGTTTTCCCTTCATATTTCTCCAAAATTTAAAACAATGAAAATGGAAAAATACATACTAGCTATGCCCCTTCTATAAAAAAAAAAAAAAAAAAAAAAAAAAACCTGAGTCTAAGACCCTAAATAATTTACTATAGATCACATGCCTAATTTGGGATTAGAGCCATATAATTTCATATTCTCCACAGGCAGCAATATGCTAAAGCTGAGTCCTGGTGGATTTAATTTAGACTATTATAGACTGATAGTCACAGTCTATAGCAACTTACAAGATCATCAAAATAACTGAGAACACGACCTCTTACATCCTCTAGTCGTGGGTGTAGATTTTGCTAACCTGCAAGCTCTATAACTTTCCATCTTTCTAAGTAATTTGGAAAGTTGGGACAGTAATAATTAATATCTACCCCAGAGAGTCAATGCAGAAATATAACTAAGTGCTATCTGTTACATGCAATGTCTGGGATACAGAAAGACATCAAAAATCTTAATCAGCAAACTAGATGTTGCAATTAAAAACTACAGTGAGTGTTTCAACTTTCAAAAAAAAATTATTATAGTTAATGCATATTGCAATCAGTCCTCTTCAAAAGAGCCCTGTCACTTCGAACAAACTTCTCCCCTCATTCCTGCCACTTTCTCAAGCAGTTCTGGAAGTCCTCTTTCATTACTCTAAGGTTATACTGCCTTGGCCTCCTCAATATCCTGATCTAGCTCAAGATATTTAATTTTCAGGGTCATTTTGACTCTGATGTCAGATCCAGTGGATAAGTTAGTGGAGACACACTGCGGTGTTTGAAGAGCCTGCCGTCCAGTCAGATGAGTCCCACAGCAGCCTCCCCCATGTTGCTGTGAGAAGACCCTCACAAAATAGCACTTCGGGAACTGCTGCAGAGAGTGGCAAAGTGATGGGATAAGTGTGCTCAAGGTGAGGAGGGAGTGTTCGGAGAAAGATTGATGGCAATGGGGCCTTCACTGTCGTTTTTAAATTTTAAACACCACATTCTTCAGTCACACATTGTGTATCATTTATAGGAGTTCTTGCAAAATATAAAAGGTAATTAATCTGTCCACAGTCTTGGTGTATGAGTTGCGCTGCTCCAGCACCAATGACTAGATTTCTGTGAACCTGACTCAACTCACCCAAAATGACATGAAAAGTTCTGCACTCAAAATGACACAGTAATCTTTGTAGGAATGAGCATGTGCAATTCTTCCTAGGGGAAAGAGCGCACTCTTGTTATACCGTTAAAGATGATCCCAAACACAGCTGCTTTCTACAGGCAGGTAATCTAAACAATCTTCTACCAAGGTAGCACAGCCCCCACCTGAAGCCTATGGCTATTGCTGGCCAGCATCCAACCCAAGTTTTCAGGGTCACTCTGTTCCTGTTGGGTGTCTATGGCCACATTTTCTCAATGGAGTGCAATCTGCCCTGGTGTGCCCTACCAGTCAAGTTCACTAAGTTAAAATAAATCACCCTCGACAAGCTGGTAAACCCACAAATACCTTTTGTCACAAAGTTGACCAGTTTGGCTGAAGAAACCAGCTGAACCACTGAATTAAGTCAGGACAATTTCAGTTTTAAGTGACAGGAAGTCAACTCACAGTTAGTGTGAGTGAATAGAATTTATTTGTGTAAACAAGTCCAGGGACGCAGCTAATTTCGAGCAGGGCTATATCCAGGTGTTTTGATGTCATCAGGAATCTGTCACCATCTCTCAGCTCTGCTTTATTCTAACTTGGTTGCCGCCTCAGGTAATCAGGTGGCAACAATGAAGTTCATCAAGGGTCAAAAAAAAAAAGAGCTCCTTCTTCCCAACACCTCCAGCAAAATACAGTCCAATTAGGCCTACCTCCGTCATTGGCTCACCTCTGAACCAACTGGCATGACTAAGGAAAAAAGGTGGATGGCTTTGATTGGTTGGCACTAGCTCCAGAGCTGGGGAGTGGAATTACCCACACAGAAGCATACAGATTAAGAAGGAGAGTGGGGTGAAGGGGAGATAGCTCTGTGGTCAAAGCCCGTGCCTATCAAACACAAGTTCAATCCCTGGTAAAGCATGCTGAACTGGTCCCAGAATCCCAAAGCACCATGTCAACCCCAAAACTGGGTGTGGTAGTGAATGCCTGTAATCCCAGCACTGGGGAGGCTGAAGCGCTATGAGTCTGAGCTGTGTAATGAGACCCTGTATCTAATAATTAAGTAATTATTTTTTTTAAAAAAAGAATAGGTACAAGATGGTTTCTCAGAGAACACTGGGCTTCTGTTACCAAAAGAAGTGGGACTAGATGCTGAATTGGATAGCTATCTGTGAGCCTATCACCATTCTTCTCAACTACACAGCCTCTGGGCTGGTTTATAGGAAGCACAATAGCAAGTGTTTTCTACTTAAAGCAGTGTCGTTCCCCCCCCCCCCCCCCCCGCTTCTAGCACATCATTCCACAAGCCCAGGCCAAAGACTTCCAGATGGTAGGATGGCCACAGCCTTCTTCAGCAGATAAGCCATGCAGACATGGCTTCTCCTGCTTAGCATCCTTGCAGTAGCTCTCTCCACTGTGGATTTTCAAGGCTTGTATTAGCCTGTCAGAAGGAAAGATTAACATGTATTTTGATTTCTGCTGAAAACACGTTGTTTCAGAAATAAAGTTGGCATGGCAGGCATCTTGGTTGATTTAATCTCTGACACAGGAAGCTTATTTATAGCATCACAGCCTTCTGAATGTTTAAAAACTCAAGCATTATAAGCCTGCTGTGTTTTTCCTGCAAAGTATGGAACAGCACTAAATGAATAATGCCACCTGGCCCGACAGCACGGGCAGGATCCAGAATCAAACACAGCTTTCATCTACTCCCGGTGTGTGCGAGCTTCCCTCTACTGGACTGGATCCATCTTGCAGGAGGGTCCCTGGCACCCCAAACACACTATAACCATGGGGTCCCTGCAAAGATGGGGCTCCCCTCGCATTCTTTTTTGCAGTGTGTTCCCCCACTCTTCCAATCCTTGCCTAAATGACTGAAGTGCTGAGTTTCTCTAGGTTGCATCTTGCCCCAGATAATCCTTCCCGTTCAGTTATGTTCCACCAGACATATGTCAAGAGTATTTTTGAGAAATGGTATGAAGACATTTTCCAGGTCAGAGTGAGCCTCAAACAGTACACTCTCCCTCTCCAACAACGAGATCCTATTAAAAGTAGATACTGATGACAGGGGTGTAGACTAATGCACGCATTTTACTCAGCCTTCCCAGCACAAGAAAATCTGATTTTACCCAAGTTAAAATGTCAGTTGTTCTAAGTGTTCTAAGACAGCCAGGCGTGTCATCCCTTCGGGTAAAGAGCTTCAAATGACTGCTGCAAGATAAACATTTTATATGAATTTATAGGCAAAACAACTGTTTTAATACTACTATCAGAAAGCAGGCTGAAACAGGATTTCTTTTTAATCCCAATGTCAAAAGTTGTGATTTTGACGTTTAGACAGGAAAGAAAAAGACTGTATACACTTCAGATCAAGCCAACATCACCATCCAAGAATGGCTACAAAGAAATTTCCATACCGGGTCTTTCCTTCAAGAAATACAGAACACACAGTTGCTAAGAATTTAACTCAGAATTCTTAATCATAAATCTAATTTAAAAAGTTATCAGAGGACAAAGTTCTCAAAGCCAGGCTAGGGACTTTGGAAGTGGTATATGACAACCTTTCTTAATTATTAATGCTGCGTGTTATGACAATGATCAAAATTGGTTATGACAATAACCACATTTCTGCTACAAAAATGAGGACAGGTGGGCAGAGCAGCACTACAGTGCTTATTGGGGAGAATACTGCAAAGAAAACCAGCACAAAGAATGTAGCACCATGAAAAGAAAACTCAGAATAGCTTGGTCCTGGAGTTAAAATTGGATTTCAGTTCATTCCAAATGGATCAACCATGCAACCACGGAGCAGGTCATTCTTCCTCCCTCCATCTCACTCTCCTAATCTGTTGAATGGGCAATAATATCACCTACCTCACATGGCTTTTGCAAGAGTTAAATGAGGTCAGTCATTTTAAATAAGGGTTTCCTATGTCCCTGAAGCCATGAAAGAAACAGTCAGCAAGACTGTCAAGTCACCCTACAGGAGATGATACAAAATTGTAAAGTCAAGCCCTTGAAGTCTTACCCCATCCATCATCTTGAGGAGAAGTGAGGTATGACTGAGACGACCAGCACTGAGGACTGGAAAACATACTTCCATGTTCCAGGACAGAGCCACTGCTCTGACCCAAGCTCAACCTCTACTCCCCCAAGTGCCCCTGGATATTTAGCCCTTAACTGGATCAAAGCCGAAAGCACTATGCTCTGCAGACACAGTCTGTCCTCAGCTAACTTCCTCCTGAACTTTTTCTTTAAAGTGACAAAGGCTCTCTTCTTGATCAAGCTTTGGCCATGTTCCCTCAAGAGCCTGATTTTAGCAAAAGTCCCTGTCAGTCAGGCTAGCAGAATCCCCTACCCTGTGTCTTTGGGAGAAGTGGCACTCCTCCTGCCGGCTTAAGAATGGAAGCCTGTCCTCCGTGCACAGCACCTCCCACAGGGAGGGACCAAGTCCTTCCTTGGTAGAGCATGAGTGGTCTAGGTCCAAGTACCTGCAGCCTTGAGGGCATGAGGCATGTTTGAAGCTCAGGCTGCCATGACTGCCAGCTGACTGCCCTTAGGTCTTACTTAAGGACACACAGAATGCACTAAGCTAGTATCCCGCTCCCCACTTCTCACCAAGAACTCTGTTCACTGTCTTCCTCCTCATCCTCCCTCCCGGACTGTTTTTGCTGACTTTAATACCCACCAGGAGCGACTTTGGCATCCATGGCCTTGGCTTCCCCCTTGCTCCATCTCACTTCCAAACGCGTGCTCCTGCATTTCAGCCAGTCTATCATTTGCATCTCAACCTACTTTTTTTTTTTTTTTTTTTTTTTTTTTTTTTTTTTTTTTTTTTTTTTTTTTTTTTTTTTTTTTTTTTTTTTTTTTTTTTTTTTTTTTTTTTTTTTTTTTTTTTTTTTTTTTTTCATTTGTGTCCTTGGTACAGGATCTCACTACATAGCTTGGACTTATAGTGATCCTCTTGTTTTCAGCCTCCCCAATGCTGGGATTATAGGTGTAATGGTTTATGTCTAGTTGTCCCCCAAAAGCCTCATCTAGTCATTGGGTGGGCACTTCTAGAGTTTGACATTTGATCCGTGATCCCTGGGATTATGGGTTTTAGTACTGATGGGATTATGGGTTGAAGTACTTCTGGGATTATGGGTGTAGCCTAAGGCAGGGTCTAAGGCAGAGACCCTGAATGTAATATAAAGAGAGACAGAGAAACAGATTCAAGCTGTTGCTGCTGCTCTGCTGCCCTGATTGATTGGCTGCGTCTGCCATCATTTTGCTGCTGTTCTGCAGCCATGAACTGGATGCTCTCTGCTCTGTTCCACTCAGCCTTGGGCCAGCCAAATATGGACTGAAACCTCCACAAACTGTGAGCTAAGTAAACCTTTCCTTCCTTCATTTTGAGTGTCGGGTATTTGTCCCAGCAACGAGCAAAAAGTAACTAAGACAATAGGCATGTGTCACCATGTCTGGACTCAGTCACTGGCTCAGTGTACCCTGGTCCCTGCTCTTGCCAAAGCAGGCACTTAGTCCCCTGCTACCTCACTGGCCCTAATTTTTCTTCTTTTTATACTTATGCCACTACACTACTGTCATAACCTGCTCAATTATCTCATGCCTTTCCCTGAGTGATTCACTGTCAACTAAATCTCCTACTTTGTAAAACCCTGTTGGATGCCCACACCCAATATGTTAGGGAAACTAATCTGATTTAACTCTGACCAGATCTCTTGGATGCAGAAGCTGAGATTAGGGAATGGCAAGGACTTATCTGAGGCCAGAGGAAAGGAGGCCTCGCAAGCCTCTAGGTCTCGTCCTTCATCGCCTCCCCAGGTAATCACTTGCACAGCCCATTGTCAAACATCTTGCATGGCCTTGACAATAAGATCATGGTGATGTCCCCATAGCATGTGGCGAGAGCTACTCTTCTGAAGAGGTGGCCTCCAAATCTGACTCTTTTGCTTGGTAATCGAGCGGCTTTGGGCAGTTGTCCATCATCAAAAATGGGATAGTGACCTCTGTCTCTAGTTCCAGGAGGCTAAGGCAGAGTGCGAAACATGGATGCACCTTCAAGGGTCATGGTGTTACTTACTGGGACATTCCTTTCTCTCCAAACTGGCAGTTCAGCCCTCAGTTCAGGCACATGATAACCTCACCTTCTCTTCTTTTCTCCTGCCCTTCCTCCCCTACTTTGTCACACTCCCTCTTGAATCACCAATCCTCTCTGGATTGATACTTTCACAGAGACCACTCTACCCATAGAGGTCCATTCCAAGATCCCCAGAGGACCACCTACTTATGGCCACTGAGCCAAACTCAAAGATTAGGTTCCAAATCTTGGCTCTTTTGCTCACTGGCCCTTACTCAGGCAAGCCTGTTTCCTCTGCTTCTTGATTTTCTTCTTCATAGGATGAGGATAATGATTACCCCTCAAAGGCAGTGATCTTGAATTCTAACAGAAAATGCCTTTGCATTTGCGCAAACCTCAATTCCTGCCCCTGCTGAGCACCTCCTGATAACCTCAGCAAATGTTTTCCTGCACCTCAGTTTCCTGGTCTATAAGATGAGGACAGTGGTAAATCTTTCCCATATGGTTGTAAAGATTAACTGAGCTGCTTAGCAGTTCTCAAGCACATGCTCTATGTGAAACATGCTTCTAAGAGCTTTATGACTATAAAGCCATTTATAGATGAGGAAGTTGAGGCCCCCATAGCCAGTGGGCAAATGCTAACCACCTGAATCCAAAGCCTGAGCACACCATCACCTTTGCTGTTCCCATGATCTCTGCTAAACACTTAGCCTGGTGCTGCAGTAGGGTTCATTATTCCTTTTTCAGAGGTTCTGGGATGATAAATGAAAGACATCCCTTATAGTACTTAGCAGTGGTAGATGCAATGTAAACAGAAGGCAGAAATGCAAATGGTATTATTATGCTCAGGACATCTGAAATGACAGCTACCCAGCCCTGTTTCCTCCATCAAGGGGCAGGACACCAAATCCAACTGGCATCTGCTCTGTGAACAAAATTCTATTGGGATGCGGCCATATACAATTGTTCACAAGCTGCCCAGACCTGATTCTGGGTTACTGGCACAGGGGGAGAAGTTCTAACAAAGCTGTATGACACGCAAAGACTAAAGTATGTATCACTAGCTCTTTATATAAAAATATTTGCTGAACCCTATTTTCAATCATTTATTTTAAGTGGAGTTCCTTGACAGAGGACTCACTCACTTCATGCAGCAATGGCAAGGGAAAAACATTTAATGAGGGAGTCAGGATAATGGGACAGAAAAGGCAGCAAACTCCTCTTGAGCTCTCCTTGGCAGGCGCAAAGCATCTGATATACGTACTCCCCGCCCCCCCCCATCTTCATAACAAGCCCAAACAGTAGGATAGTTCCCATTTTACAGATGAGAAGATAGAGGTGCCAAGAACTTAACTGATTTGCTTCTGGCCACAAAATTAGAAAGGGGAGCAACCAGTATCCAAACCAAGATTCAGAGCTCCACTCCTAACCCCTTACTTCCAGCTGCCTCCAGGTTATGGAACCGGCTCTTCCCTCTTCCTAGCTAAACAGAGGGCAGACTTCAAGTCAGTTTTCTGCTTTGGGGTGACTAAGGAGCTATCTCTGTGGACTGCAAGTCACCACCTAAATCACATGCCCTCTCGTTTCCCTATTTCTTCCTTTCTTTGCCAGCAGAAAAGGCAGGCCTGAAAACACACACACACACACACACACACACACACACACACACACACATTCTTCAATGTTTCATGCCAAGCAGAGATGGATTAAGGCAATAGCATGGATAGGGAATCAATATGTAGATAGCTTTCTTTTTCCTTTTTTCACATTTGCACTTCCAAGTCACTTTAGCCAACCGTCAAAATGTCAAGAGTGGGTTTTCTCCCCTGCCTCCTCCTCCTCCACTTGCTCACAGGTCGCAGTGTGCATTCTGTTTTTGTTGGCTCTGCTGCTGCTGCTGCTTCTGAGAAGGGAGAATCCTTTTGGTTTCATTAGCTCTTTGAAAAATGAGGTGGGACTGTGTTGGCAGGGTGACAAGGTCACCAAGAGTCATTTATCATTTTCGATGAGGCATAATGAACTCTTCGAAGTTGGACTCTAATTTAATTGTCTTCTACTTAATTGAGAAGAAGTAAGCCAGTTGCAAGGGACTGACTGAGGTGTTTTTATTGAAGCATAGACAGTTCTCATTTGTACTCTGTAGGTGACAGAAAAACTGCTTCTGGTCAGTCTCTCTTTCTCTTGTGCCTACTGGAGTGTGATTTTTCTTCTGCACAATGATCCAATGCCTTTTAGTCAATGACACCAGCATCCACCCAGTTCTCCAGATTCAAAATAAAGAAGTCTATCCTGAGTGCTCGCACCATGGTGTCTCCTCAGCAATCCCATCAATGTCCCATTAGCACCACTAAAGCCTGACCCTCCCTCAATACCCCCACCCCCTTCAAGCTACCACCACTGCTCACTCACTCACTGACCACTACCAAGCTTATCCACACTCTCCTTCCCTCTAAGCTCCACCCTCTGAAATTCCTTGTCTGCCCCACTACCCAAATACAGAATTTCAAAATGAGACGATACTTTTTGGATGAGTTCTACATTGCTGCAGAATACATGCTCTGAAATCCAGCAGCTTAGATAAAGAGCATACACAGTTACTATCTCACACAATGACTAAGGATGAGGAACTTGAGAAATGGAAGTCTTTTGTGGTTTTTTTTTTTTTTTCGTGTGTGTGTGTTCATTTGGGTTTGAGACACAGTCTTGCTACATAGCCCAGGCTGGCCTTGAACTCTTGGAGGATGAGGAATTTGAGAGCATCTTAGTTCACAGTGATTTTGATTCTGAGCATCTCCTGAGATCACAGATAAGATACTGGCAGGGCTGCAGTCTTTAGTGGTCTTGGTTGGTGGCAGAGCCCTCAGTCAAGGTAGCTGACTTACACAGATACTGGTAGGAGGTCTCTAAAATCATTTCTCCTACTGCTGTTTGATTGTCCTAGAGGCATGGGAGCTGACCTCCTCTATCCAGCTAAGTGAATAAACCGAGAGGAAGCAAGGCAGAAACCCCTGCATCTGTCAGAGCCCCAAAGTCATGCTCTGACCTTTCTGAAATAGTCAACTAGTGGGCACCTCAGTCCTACTCCACAGAGAAGAGGGTGGGTCCCATCGAGCAAGCATGGAGCAAGGACCACTGGAGGTCACCTGGGACACTGGCTATCATATGACTCCTTTACTTAAAACCTTCCAATGGCTTCTTACTGAAGTTGGAGCAAAATCTCAACCCATTCCTAAGGTTTTCCAAGTCTGTTTGCCATCTTGCTTCCATTTGTCTCCTATGACCTTCTACATTCCAGCTACACTGACTTGCTTTCTGGACCTCAAGCCCATTCCTGTCTCAGATACTTTTCACATGCACCTCTCTCTGAAATGCTCTCCTCCCAGGCCTCCTCAAGGAGGTCCTAAAGGCAAATGCAACTTTCAGAGAAGCCTGCTTACCAACTCTTCCTAAAGGGTCACCTTGCACCTCCCCATCTGCACAGTGCAAGTTCAGTATGAACACTAGTAGTGGGTGATGCAACGCAATGATGAATAATAACTTTGTGCAGTATTTGACTTCAATCTTATCCTGACCTCATAATTGGAATGTACTTTGTTATCTAGAACTCAACTGCCTGGCAACCTCCCCTATGCAATCCACCCATGACTGCGCACCCAGATCCTATGCAAAGTCTTCCATAGGCTGCATCTCAGGCAATTCTCACCTCAGACGTCTCTATGAAGTAGGATATCGTACCTGCTCTTCATGGGTGAGGAAACAGCTACTGTCCACACTAATTAGATGACATCAGTCCAAATTCAAACCTTGCTTTAAACATCACCTCATATCATCTCTTTTAATATTTAGAAAGGCACAGTGTGTAGCTTACAGTTAACCATCACATTCCTCAAAATAATTTCATATTCATGTAAGACTTTTCCTAACAAATAGTATTCATTGAACACATGCTTATGCACCCAGCATGGCACGGCTATAGTTGATAATTGATGTGAGGATTCTGAAAAGCAGGGCACGATTCCAGATACAGTGATATGTGGGCCTGAGAGGCAAAATAAGGGCGAAGCATTTCTCTATTATTTAGTGGAGGGAGACCATGACTGCAGTCGGTAGAGATAGTTAAGAGAGCAGTTAAGGACAGAGGGGAAATCGGATTTGAATGGAGCCTTGAAGAATTAGGCAGACTTAAAATAGAAGGGAAGGGAGGTATTGTAAGTAAAAGGAAATGCTCTTGCAAAAATGAGGCCAAAAATGTAAAAATAAATAAATCAGTGAGATGATCAGCTTGTATGAGACCAAATTATAAATGTAGTAGGAAAAAAAGCCACTGCAAAAAATAAAGTGATACAGGGAGGTAATTACATGGCCAACGTGTCAGGTGTCGATAAGTGATGGAATGAGACATGAAGGGAATTAGGCCTGTCCCAAGGAAAACCTGCCGAATAATTACCTGTCCATCCCGACTGCCAGCTCGCAAGTGACCTACATGCAAAAAATGAGGAAATTGAACGGTTTATGAGTAGTCCAATCAATCTTGTATTTTGTGTCATGTAAACAAGGTGTTCAGATACTTTTTTTTTTTTTTTTTTTTTTTTTTTTGTCTTTTTTGAGACAGGGTCTTGCGATGCAGTTCAGGCTAGCCTTGAGCTCACTTTTGTAGCCCAGGCTGGTCTCGAACTCACATCAGTCCTCCTGCCTCAGCCTCCCAAGTGCTGGGATTACAGGCGTGAGCCACCACGCCCAGCATCAGATACTTCTAAATGTTCCCTTTTTAGACAAGGATGGTACTGGATGCCTGTAATCCAACTACTTGGGATGCTAGGGCAGGAGGATGGCAACTTGGAGGCCAGCCTGAGTAATTTATCATGACTTTCAAAATAAAAATTTTAAAAGGCTAAGGCTATAGTTCAGTGGGGCAGAACATATAAGCATAAAACCCTGGGTTCAGTCCCAGAAGCACAGAACTTCCTTCCTAGCACACTTCAAGAGAACTGAATCACACCTACATGTTCAGAACTATGAACCAAGTTCAGCAGAGCTGGTTTCTAAGCCTGATTCAGCCACTTAATGACTGAATGGCAAACCATTGAGGCTAAGGTAGATACTTTTCTAAGTTCATCCGTAAAACAAGAATAATAGTATCAGATCTACAGGGCAATTATTGGAATTAGTTGACACAGTAGGAATATTTTTTGATGTATTTAGTACAAGATCTACAGCAGTGGTTCTCAACCTGTGGGTCACAACCCCGGTGGGGGTTGAATGGCCAAAACATAGGGGTAGCCTAAAGCCATCAGAAAATACATATTTAAACCCATACTATGCCATGGTGAAATGTTATTTATTGAAATTACAGTTTTGAAGTAGCCACCAAAATTATTTTTTGGTTTGGGGTCACCGCAACATGAGGAACTGTATTGCGGGGTCACGGCATTACAAAGGTTGAGAACCACTGATCTATAGGATCTCACTACACATATCAGACTTGTAGTGATTCTCCTGTTTTCAGCTTCCCAAGAGCTAGGATTACAGGCTTGTGCCACCACACTCAGTCTTAGTGACATCTCAGAGCACCCCAGGGGCAGGGCTGGTACAGCATGCCAGGGATCAAACCCTGGTCACTGCATCTACCTAAGCAGGCGCTTTAATCTGCTGAGCTATCTGGCCAGCCCTAGCCGTATTTTTAAGACACTAAGATATTAGCTTTTTTTTTTTTTTTTTTTTTTTTTTTCTTAATCCTTGTTTTTAAATCCCTAAAGCAAATACTTCCTACTGGGATGGGAAGGAAATGGACGTGGCAGCGGGAGCAACTTGACCACGCAATATGGTGGCCAGCTATCGTCTTGGCTGCCCAGAAGAGCAACTCTCCACCTGCCCTAGGCTCTGCAGCATGCCTCTACTCTAACCATAATATGTATTCCACCTTCCTGGGAGAATTACTGTAAGAAAAGCTTATCATAAGCCAACGTGGACCAATGACAAGGCCCATTGTACCAGAGAACAGTACCTAATACAAACCAGGCCCATCAGCTGTCTTCAGGTGATATTTTTATACCTGAAACCTCAGAAACTGAGTTTCACTTCCACTCTTCTGGTAGCCCTAGCTATAGAAGAAGCAGTTCTACAATGAAGAAAGTGTGAACCTTCTCATCTAGGAAAAAGTGAAGACTGAAGGAGGCCAGCCACAAAACATTTTAAGCTCTGGTTCCACCTATACCTTCCTAATTTGGGAGCCCATCCCATTCAAGTTTGCTCTTTTGCTTCAGCAAATATGAGTTGGGTTTCTGTCACTTGTAACCAAAGAGTCCTATGCCGGAATGAAAAATGAAATGAGCTTGTCACATTTAAAGAACAACAACAGGACCAACTTCACAGGAATAACAGGTTTATTTTAAGGGACTGCGAGATCTGCCCTGAAGTAGGAGCCAGGCAGTGGAGAGTTTTGGGCATGGAAGCAACACGATAAAACTGTCACTTAGGATTGGTGGCAGGGTGTGCTGTGACAAATACCAGCAAAGAGAGGCTGGAGGCAGAAGACTTCTTGGGAGCCTTTTGCAGGGCAGAGCAGATCCTGGTGCACCCACTCTCGGAAGGCAGCCGCAAGTCAGGGAGCTTCCCCTTGTTGGCACATGAATCCCAAAGGCCGCCTCCACCTTTGAAATTTCACTTGACAGTGGCCTCATTAGGGAAAAGCCCTATCGACAGTCACATCAATAACTAGATGTGTAATTAACTTGGTTTCCAGCCCACCCCCCTGGCGGTAGCAGTGGGGAAGGCTGAGGATGTAAGACCTCAGTGTAAGAGTCAAAGCTTTTGTGAATGCATCTTCTTCCAGTGGGTACCACTTGACGGCATGGCTAAATGAGACTTAATTTGACAATCCCAACAACCCATTGTTAATGATGCTCCATTGTTGTAATTTGCATTTGATAAGTGTAATTTTTTGGCTGTTTGCACTCCCCTAGCTTTCTCCGGTGAGTTCCTGGACCCCTGTGTTCTTTGGTGGGCAAGTTCCCTTTGCCACACCACAAATACTATTTCTGTTATCAGGACACAACAGTTAAATAATGTGAAATTGCCCCGATGCCAGTGAAATAAAAGTGAGTTTTACAAAACCGAGTTCCTTTCCTGAACATAATAACAGTAAATTTCTAGGGTGCTATCGTGTAATATCCATTAGATTTATTATGTTGCAATTCCCAGTCCCACTAGTTCTGCCTGAGGGTGAGTATATTACATTTCATCACAGTTTCATTTTCTCCTACAGATGAGAAATGGGAATGCGATTGCAGTTATGTAGCATGCATGTGTTAAATCTGATCTCTAATAAAATCAAACACATCACAACTCAAAGCACTTTAGCACAGTGTCGGCAAAATGAAACACCATCTGTCATCATGTAGAGATTGCCTTATTATAACACAAAATCAAACTGCTCAGTGTGAACATTGTTACTTAATAAATGGGTAAATGAAAACTGATAATTATGATCTTATTTATTTTAAATGATTACTTAAAGCTACCAAAAGCACAACATAATTTGTCAATTAGACACTCTGGACCCCATAACAGCATATAGAGCAAACACCCCTCAGTGGAAATGGTAAATAGACTTGGAGAGAAACAAAAGGGCGGGACTGAGGGGCGTTTTTATGACTGTACAAACGAGGGAAGAAGTTGGAACATGGAGAACCATGCATGGTCAGTTCTGATTAGGTGACTGCAGCTACAACATGAGAATCCCCTAATATTTTCACTTGGAAGAAAAATAAACAGTTTCCAGTGTGCTAGAAGATAAAATGGCACATCAGTAACTCCAAGGAGAGCCAGTGGCACTGCTTTGATCCCCAAGAGGCACATTTGAAGCTATGATGTTGTTTTTAGCTGTTGGGGACAGGAAGTATCTAACTTGATTTGAATTCATTTGAATGGAGCACTATTAATCTAGGGTAAGCCATTTTTGAAAATGGATATTCACTAGGTAGAAAATGCACAGCTTGAGAGAAGAAAATCCAAAGCTGAAAAGATCATAGAAGCAATGATTGTTGTGAATCCACTGTGACATGAAGAAGGGCTTCACTCTTCCCTACGAAAAAGAAAACAAAAGACAGAAAGAAAATGGAAACTAAATGACTGACTGTGATTGTGGGTATACCGCAGTAATGTCCGTGTTCTCACCTACAATCCTGATTATATGGCTTGATGAAACTGCAACCATCTCTGGGATCCTATAAGATGTATCAAGAGTTGCAAGCCCAACAAGCTATAGAGCCATGTCCTGTCCTGCTAAGCAGCTTTCTGTGGTGTGCTACACAGGGATTAATGATTCTAGACTTTCTTTGACAAGAAATCCAGTTTTTCACATTTGCTTGGTCCCAGAAGAGTGGACAGAAGAGTTTACAGATTTATTCTTAGGTTCACCGAGATTTTCCCTAAATCTGGATTTAACATATTAAATGAGAGGGAATTAAACTGAGTCTGAAAAAAAGCATATAGTATAATGCCATATTGCTAGGCTCTTCCTCACCATGTCAAAGAATGGCTTCCTGGAGCACATGTCCTAAATTCCATCTCAAATGATTCAGTTGTCTAGCTTCAAGAACACTTTCTTACAAAGGGGTTTCAGCTCTACTACTCAACTCCATTAAACAAATACTTTTGGCGCTTCCTCTGTAGAATAATGAGGTGATTTAAATAAAAAGCTTACATAAAAAATAAATAACTAAGTAAGAAAGAAAAAGCTTATGTTTGAGTCAGGGAGATACCTCAGCTGTCTAACTACGTGCCTGGCAAGCACAAGGACAGGGCTCAATCTCGGGTACCACATGCCATGCCAGCCCCATGCTGAGCTGACCACCAGAACCAAGCACGGTGACACACTCCTATAATCCCAGCACTGAGAATGCTGAAGAGGAGGATTACTACAAGTCGGAACTCTGTAGTGAGACCCTGTACCAAATAAATAAATAAATGATTTTTAAAAGTTTATGTTTGCATGTAATTTGCAGCCCAGTAACAGAGAGAGCCAGTAACAGGTGACTTGCTAAGTGGGTTCACTTACTGACAGGAGAGTTGAAACCATCAGAAAGGTCCGCCAGTTCTGAAGTTCAAGGGAACCATGTGGCAGATCCCCAGCTAACAGTCTCCAGCTAAGAACAGACTCCAGTGGACAGGCACTATGGGGACCTCCATCCTCCATCCCCAAGAAAGTAAATATAGTCACCCCATGCGAACTTGGAAGTGGACATTGAGCTCAAGAAGAGAGCCTGGCTGCCACCTTAATTTCACATTTGCAAAACTCAGAACTTAGAACTAAGTCTTGCCATGCCCTGACTACTACCCTACCAAATTATAAGCTTATAAATAGATTTTGTTTAAGCTACTAATGTTAGGGTAATTTGTTACACAGTGAGATAAGGGCTGGTGGTGAATGTGACATGAACTACATTGTCATTCTTTGTGGCCATATTTTTTTTTCTCCCTAGTGTCTCTGATAATCTAAAAGCTTCCTCATTATCACCTCCATCGGTCCAATCATTATGCATATCAGGGGAGCAGCCATTTTGGACGTGTTATCTGTCCTGGACACACTGATTGGTCCAAGAGCGAGACCTAAATGGACCAATTAGAGCACTTCCCTGGAACTTTAATTTAGAATTCAGGAGATGGCTAATCAAAATAAAATGAAAAGATCAAAAAGTTCTTCTTGCAGGAGAATATTATGCTGTGAGTAGCAAAATAAAGTCAGCACAGAAAGAAAAGGCAGGATAAGAAACCCTGCAGCCATAGTTACAGTCTTGGTTTTAGTGGTTGCTTTGCACTGCATGTAATCGACAATAGGCTCTGAGAGATGCCCAAGTCCTATATCTTTTTCAAAAGATTCCTTCTTTGCCTAACCCAAATCAAGTTGGGTTTCTGATTATTATAATGAAAACAATAACTGTACCATTATGGTTAAAATGTGTAGTTTTTGGACATCTAATAGACCAAGCCTAAATTCTGCCTTTGGTAAGAATATGTTCTTCGAAGAAATGTTTTCACAACTACCACACATGCTGTATGTCAAACTCCCTGGGCATTAATTTACACAAAGCCTTTGCTTTGTTTCTACAGAATGCCAAACTATTAATTTTATCAGCTCAGCAAACAACCTCATTAATTAAAGAGTTTTTTTTAAAAAAAGAATCTAACCAAAGTTGGTTCAATGAACTAGCCTTGAAGATAAGCTTTAAACATGTTGTTGAAACAAGGATTTGCTTGTATTTAGACACATCTGAGCCTTCTTAGGATAAAAACTCCTAAGTGTCAGTGTCCAAGGGACAATTCCTCCTCTATACACTCAAAACACTGAACACAACCACTTCTGCTGGACTGTCTCCAGTAAGAGAAGGCATGGGCCTAGTCTACTAAGAACCAGAAGAAATCCAAGACAATTTTAGAGAATAAGGGAAAATGCTGAATATTCAGAGTCAACTTGGTATTTCAGGTCTCTTATCCACGGTTCACACGAAAATCTAATAGAAACACAAAAATGAAAGCAAGATTGTGGTATTATTACTCCTTCCTACAGCAGCAAAGGAAGAACAAAAGTCAGTTGTCATCAATAGTAGGGAAAGAAAAAGCAACTCAGGTAGGTACACACTTGGCACCTGAGTGACTGGAAGTCTGGAAGGTTTGGCTGCTTCACGCACAGTGACACTGAGCTCCAGGCACCAATAAGGATGCTAAGACGTGGCCTCTCTTTCTTCCCTCTGTGCTCTGCTTTTCTCTTTGTGTTACTCAGTCCCTCTTTATGTGTCGCTATACTTTGGATGTGGTTTAAGCATCCCCTGTGGCTTCATGTGTTGAAATTGAGTCCCCATTGTAGAAACAATATGATCATGGTATTGAGTGGTAAGGCCTTGAATAGTGATCAAGATTAGATAATGTCATGGAGAATGGCTAGATCTCATCATGAATCCTGGTGGCTTTAAAAGAAGAGGAAAAGAGACCAGTCTAACACGCACATTCATATGTACACACACACACACACACAAATCCATACACATACACCTGCATACACTGCCTAGTTGTAGCCATGTGACATTCTATGCCCCAAGACTCTTCTAACAAGAAAGTAATTACCAGATTCAAAGTCTTAGGATTCCAAAATTGTGAGATAATAAATACAGTTTTTTACAACTTACCTGGTCTGTGTGCAACAAAAAACACACTAATATGCACAATCAGGCCAGAAGTTTCAGATCAGCACCTTTGGGCCTCCGAGTCAAGTAAAGATTCTCTTTCTCTCCAGCTGTTCCAGAAAAGTGTGTGGCTCCAATATAATAGTTTACATGTTCAGCCCCAAACACTGTGGGCAAGCATAGGTGGGTTTACTGGGGGTAGGCCTGAGCCTTATGAGAACTTCTGGGGCAGGATCTGGGGTCACTTTACTCTAAGAAGTGAGGTTCAAGATGCAGAGAAAAACAGAGTTATGAACAAAGTAGAAATAACTTGTAGACCTGCAAAAATAACAGACAGCCACCGCCACATTCTTGCCTGGTTCTGGCCTCCATAATAACTCCCCCCCACACCTATATCTGTGATATCAGTAGCCCCAGTCCTAACTCCATGCACAGGGCATTTAAGCAGTAGCTGTCTATCATCATTCAGAAATCCAGCTTCTCGTCCTCTTGCTGGTCATCCATCCCTGACCTCACCTTAAACCCAGGATCCTGTTCTTGTTCCAAAGACCCTCTTACCTTAGCCAGCTTCCTTGGGCATCTCCTTCACCCTACACACAGCCTGGCCTTGTCTCACTTTTGAGAATCTTGTCCCAGTGAGTGGCTTAGAACCCAGCCCATGTCTGACCATGTGTGAATAGATAATCAATGATAACAGCATATATGTTGTGTGTTTCTGAGTTTCCAGCCACCGTGCTCCACAGACTCCTCTCTCATTCTCTGCTCAACTCTCAAAGTCCCGTAATGCAAATTATCACCAGTCTTCCATAGGCTAAGGTTGTCTTCACAGTTGTGGCTAACTTTTTTTTAAATACCTGTCTGCAGGAGCATGCTTTAAATTTACAGCTCTTGCCTTTTTAACAGCATCCTGATTTTCCTCCTGGGAATGCACCCTGCACCAATCCTCTGTTTTCACTCATCTTCACTGTTCACCTCCCCACACCCTGCTCTATTCTACTTTACAGGAGCATTGATCTTCACAATGTGCAATTTCACAGTTCCTTCAGTGTCTGGATTACCAAGTAGATTAAGCAAGCCAATAACAAAGAGGTGAGGGCAGGAAATGGGGGTGGAAGAGGTGGAGGTTGGGTTGCAAGGAAAATAAAAACCAGGGGGTCTGTCTGTCTGTCTGTCTGTCTGCATCACTGCTAGCTCTCACAGCTCCTCCCAGGCAGGTTCTGCTGTGTCTTTAACTTCCACCAGGCACACCTGGCCCCTGAGCTCTAGGGCACAGCATGGCACTCCAACAAGTGGCCTGAGCATCGTCCTGCTGCTCTTAACATGGGAACTACTTCATGACCCCCATATGTGTTCTCTACTCTGCCATCACCTGTGAAACCAATTTCCTGCATTACATTTTCTCTGTTTTAGAGATTCAAGGTGATCTCAGGATTCGTGTCTGGACCTTGAATGATACCAGTCTTTTCTCACTTTCAGTCCATTTTCTTCCAGGAGAGCTGGCTAGCCCTCTGGCTAAAGTGGTGAACATGTGACTTAAACTGGCTAAACAAAGCCAGACGTGGTGGTGCACACCTGTAATCCCAGCACTCGGGAGGCTGAGGCAGGAGGATCGATGCGAGTTCGAGACCAGCCTGGGCTACAAAAGTGAGCTCAAGGCCAGCCTGAACTGCATAGCGAGACCCTGTCTCAAAAAGGAAAAAAAAAAAAAAAAAAAAAAAAAAAAAAAAAAAAAAAAAAAAAAAAAAAAAAAAAAAAAAAAAAAAAAAAAAAAAAAAAAAAAAAAAAACTGGCTAAACAAGAAAAAAAAATCCCACTCCCTTGGCCATGGTGATTGGTGATTGGTTCAGGGATCTGCCCAGAGCTTGATCAGAGACAATGATAAACAACATGAGATACAGAAGAAAATTAGACTAGGCAAGAGAGAGAGAGAGAGAAGGAGATAGGGAAGAAGCAACAGAGAAACAGATTCTTTTTAAAGAGAAAAATATTTTATTCTTTAATCCTTATTGCTACTTATTAATAAAGAGCAAATATTTATGAGACATGGAATCAAACCTTAGAATCAAACTTGATAGCACCTCTCTTATTTTCTATTCCATAGTGGAATTTACAAACTTCTTTCTCTTGACCACAGTAACCATCAAAATGCATGAGGACAAAGCAAAACAAACAAAACCACCATGAAGATATGACATCACAGAAAGGGAGGTGAAGAGCTAATATTAACCATCTCATGCAAGTAACTATAGTGTCCAATGAGATGCCAACTATCGCTGGTTTGTTTCAGACATGTTAAAGAACCCATAGTCTCCCTGTCCACTAACTGTAGTGCCCTGGTGTGCCTTGGCACAAGGCTTGAGAACTGCAGTCTTATGCTAAAGGCAAGTGGAGCATGCTGCCTCCCCAACCTGCTGCAGCAGCTAGACAACCTGCACAGAAGGAAGGTCCTGCTGGATTTGGCTAGATTTTGAGTAAATGCAGTGCTCTCGGAGCAGAGATCTTCTTCACCAATGAAAGATGGAATTGCCACCACCAATTCCGCAGGATCAGGGGAACCAACTTTGGCCTCTTTCTAAAGACAATGGACCCAGGTGTCCTGTCCCTACAGATCGCTTGGTACTGTTGATTTTATTTCAGATGTTTGCTTCTCCTTGATTTAGTTTCCATTTCATTTTGCAGCTCTGGCCTGTAATCTCACAACAAACAAAGCACTTGCATTATAAATTCCTTCAGAAACCAAAAAGAAAACCCACCTGAAAATTGCACTTTTTTTTTCCTTTAAAATCAAATTTGGATTCTGTTTATTTTCCCTTCACCTTGTCCACTGACCTGGAAGTAGACTCCCCACATTTTTTTAGCCTGGCTGTGTGAGGCTGGATAAAAACTACCACCTCTCCACCATCATCCATTCTTTCACTTGTTAAAAAAAATAAAGGGGGGAAGACAGACTGTGAGGCTTTCACCAATCTGTACATCCTCTAATGCTTTAAAGAACAAGCTAGCATTACCTGCTTAAGTTTGACATACAAAAAGGAGCCACTATCTACTATTACCAGTGTTTAATAATACAAAGGTAATTTTACTATCAAAAGTTAGAAAGAAAATATTCCAAAATACCTTCATGTTTAAAGACTTTTTTTTTTTTTAACTAGGTGTGGTAGTCCATGCCTATAACCCCAGCACTGGGGAAGCTGAGACAGGAGGATAGTTGCAAGTTTGGGACCAGCCTGGGCTATAAAGTGAGCTCAAAGCCAATCTGAGCTGCAAAATCTCTAGACCTTGTCTCAAAAAGACAAAAAATTAAAAAATTCTAAAAAGTCTTCATCACAGATTGGCACAAGTTGCAGATGCCCCTTGGCATACTCACAACATCCCTCCCAGCTTTCTTTGCAGGAGAATGGGCACTGCCTTGGTTCAGTTTTCTGAGGCTCCAATCTTCATCTGATAAACATGCATGGTAAAACCTGCTCTTCATTCCTAGCAGTTGTTTTGAACATGAAATGAAAAGTAAATGTCAACTGCTGGAAAAAGAGAGAAGACACAGGCACATGCCTGCAATACCAGCACCTGGGAGGCTGAAAACAGGAGGATCACTACGAGTCCTATGTACATAGTGAGACCTTAAACACCCTGTAGATCCTGTCCTAAATATGAGAGAGAGAGAGAGAGAGATTTGATGAATTGATTGGGGCCAAGCCCCTCATTTTTAGGCTCCACCCAGAGTCTAGACTGCAGCCAAGATCTCCAACTTTCCTCCAACTCCCTGGTTTTGACTGGTTTAATTTAGACCTTGAACATTAGTTTAACAAAGTGCTTTCATGTTTATTATATTGGATTAGCAAATTATAAGCTATCATATGAGGTTTCCTAGAACCCCTAGACAAATGGGCTGCACACAGGGAACCCTCATATACACACCAGATGGGCTTCATTTATTAAACCTTCGGACTCAGAGCTTGGGGAGAGCCAACCTCTTTACAGAGAGACTCCTGAGGATTGGTTGCTAGGAAGCTACAAAAGCTAGCGTTTTTAATGAGATTTAAAGTATCATAAATTATATATTATTTTCTGCACTTAGGACATTCCTAGCTCTTTGGTTTATTTTGTATTTCATTTTGCATTGGTGACATATAATCCCTTTACATACAAAATGTCTTGCATAAGAATTCCCTCAGAAATCAGAGCAAAATTACATTTCAAAATTATTTTTCTTTCTCCCCTAAAATGAAAGTTCACATTGCTTTGTCTCTTTCTATGTGTCCAAGACAGGCAATGGCTAAGAATTTATTTTCCCCAGCTTAAAAAAAAAATTAATCCCAGCCTTTCCCAATAATAATTACTCCAGTGAAAGCCGTGAGTTGAGTCTGGAACTGCCATTAATAAGAATTCTCATAATTTCATTTTCTGATGAGAGCGAGTGTGGGTTCTGCGGGCTTAATTCCACAGATAATTACAGAGGCAGGATTTAAAAAGCCTGTTTAGTCACCACCCTTCCTCAGCTCTCTTCAGTGTTCAATGTTAAATAAAGAGGCAGCCATTCCACAAAAGAAATTCAAAAACTATTTGGTTTAACTGCCCATCTTGAAGGAGCCTGAGTCATTATGCAAATGCAGTGCCCAGAATTGGCTGGTGGATGCTGCTCCGTCTGATCTGCATAAGAAAAGACAGTCGCAAAGGGCCACGGGCACATTTCTGCTGAAATTGGCCACCACTGATAAGGCAAATTAAGGTGGTGGTGGTCTTCCAGTCAGAAATTATTTTGATCAGAGATCCTTTGTGAAATGAGATTTTAACATCTTTGGGAAATAACAATTCCACTACAGACCATGCTTCTTTGAGTTCACTTCTCAAGATGTCCATCCTATGATTCCCTACAAGTATTTAAGGCACAGTGGGCTGCTTCAGGGATCATCTTGGCATTTTCATTTAAAAATAAGCTCTATTTTTTCACTTATACAAGAACTAGAATTTCTAGCAAGGCACAGAAGTTTAAGCAACATTTTAAAAATGTATTTAGTACAGAGTCTGCAGGTTTACAGGGTCTCACTACGTAGAACAGACTCATAGTGATCCTTCTTTTTTTTCCTAGACTCCCAAGCACTGGGTTTGCAGGAAAGTGCCTCCATGCCCAATTTCATTCACAATCTCAGCACACTCCAGCGGCAGGGTTGGCACAGCAGGTTTGGATCAAATCCCCTGGTCCTGCACCTGCCTATGCAAGTGCTTTCATCAGCTGAGCTATCTGGTCAGCCCTTAAGAAACAATTTATAAATTCAGATTTAGGGGAGTTTTCTAGGCAACAAATTCTACAAGTTTATCAGTAGCTGTGAGCAATACTTTTGGGTCTATAGGCTCCTTAAAATATTGAAAGTCATTTTACCCCATAGCTCACATTAGCCGTTTACATAATACCTCCCACTTATGAGCTTTGCTTCAACTTTGCAGGAATATTTGGGGTTGAGTTGTATTGGATTTGGTTTGGGTTTGGGTTTGGGTTTGGGTTGAGTTGAGTTAGGTTGATTGGTTTGGGTTGGTCTGTTGGTACCAAGGATTGCACTCAGCACTGAGCTATAGTCCCAACCCTTTTGATTTTTCCTTGTGAGACAGGATCTCACTAAATTGTCCATCTGGGCTTGAATTTGTGATCTTTCTGTCTCAGGCTCCTAGAGTGCTCTAATTACAACCCTGTGCCACGCATAGTCCTATCTCTACTTTCAGTGACTTGCTGCCTATTAATATCTATCTACCTCTCAGACTGCTGCAAGCTGACCGACCAGAAACCCAAGCCTCTCTTAGCTTCTGGGTCCCATTATCCCTATTCTTTTCTAAACCAAAAAGGCTTTTCTGATTACATTTTGCTTCATTAGACCTCACTGAAGTGGGACTGCTGAGAGCCTTGTTCATTTATAAACTTCATCTTTTAGCTTTAATTTCAGAAAAGATACAAGAAGGTAGAAGGGTGGTACAGAAAGGCAGAAACAAGTAGAAAAGTGAAAAAAGTAAAAACTGTGGGCAGATTGAAAAGAACACTTGAAATAGGAAAAATATTTCAGCTATCTATGGCTATGTGTGCATTTTGGCTGCAATATATTTCTTCTTAGATGCCTTTCACCCTTTTGTATTTCAGTTTTGTGATGTGTAAATGAAAAAATTGATTCTGGGGTCCTTTCCAAGGCTTATATGCTGAGTTATCTATGATATCTGATTCACCCTAAGAATAAAATAATAAAAAATCATAAGGATAAAGGAGCAAAATAAATCTCAATCTTACTACTCAGCAATACTAAAACTTTAAGAGTGCTTGGAGATCTTCCAACATGTTCTTACCTATCAACTATTTGAAAAACATTCTACCTAGGAGGGAAATGGTGGGGAACCTCTTATCTACTTCAGTACCTCAGATAAGAAATAAGAGGATATTATGGCTTATGTCTCGATGTTCCCCCAAAGCCTCATGCAATCATAGGTAAGGCTTTTTCAAAAGGGGCTGAAGCTAAAGGGTGCGGTGCTGAAATTAAGGATGACTGGTTACCAAATTAGTTCACTCACGGTTTTGGCACCCACCCTAAACCTAGTACCATAGATACAACCTAAAAGTGGCAGAAAGAAGCTGCTATTGTTGCCTGGACTTAACTTCACTACTTTGTTCCTTTGCTACTTTCTGCCCAACATGAACTGTTTCTCCTCTGTGGTGTCTGTCTGCTGCGCATGCTCCCTTGGAGTCAGCCAATTATGGACTGAATCCTCCACAAATGATGAGCCAAACCTTTTCCCCTTTATCTTTCTGTGTTAGTATTTTGTCCAAGCAAAAAAAGAAAAGTAAGTAAGACATAGGTGATGAGCTACAGGGAGGCAGAACCAGAATGAGAATGTCTAAATCTTAGGTCTCTCTAGAGAATTTGCTACTAGATTACATGGGACGATATCTGGAATTTGTAATAATTCCCAACTTGGCCCTTAAAGCATTTGAACATACATTGCAACTTGCCTGGGATCTTCCAGATTTATAGCTCTTTTCTTTTTTTTTTTTTTTCAATTCTTTTATTGTTTAAATTTAACAATGGTTATATTACATATTTTCATCATCG
>PVJA010031223.1:0-25107 GCA_004027025.1 Myocastor coypus | reverse complement strand
CTCCCAGGCCTTCTTCTGAAATCGAGGTGGAAGCCTTCTTAAACTAACAGCTCTTGCATTCTGAATGCACCTAAAACCAATGCCACGTGGATGATGCCAGGGTCTGCTGCCAGCTGGAGCAGTAGCCAGGCTACCTTCTCTCTTGCTTGTAGGGGTGGAGTGCCTGGATTGATGAACACTCTGACCTTGATTCCTAGGAGCAAATTCTCCATGCTGACGCCATTTTGGAACCTGGTTTGGCTGCTGCCGCCATTCTGGGACTTGGTTCTCTGTGGCCTTCTTCTCAAAGCAAAGCCTCTCTCCTTTGCAATTCTGGGGCTGCAAAGCACAGACAGCTGCCACCTCTTGTGATGCCCTCAGGCCATCTTTTTGATTCGCTGGTTCCTTCCCAGCAATGGAGATCCTCTCAGCTCCATCGTTGCAGTCCACAGCTCTCCTGGTGTTTCCTTTCTGGCCAAACTCACATTTTAAATCATCCTGCTTGGCTGTTTTCTCTTGATTTTCAACATAAATCTGGCTAAAAGCAACCAACAACAACCATGCCACCGCCCCAATAGTTTGTTGCTTTGAAATGTCTCTTGAAAGATTAATCAGTCCGCCATGCTTAATCTCACTCTTAGGCAAAGTCTCTGGGCACGAGCAAAATTCCAAAAGACTTTCAGCCAATCCATAGCACAAATCATCTGGAGTCCAATAACCAATGCTGTCCTTTTTTCCAGCAGAAACCTCCTCAGCCTGATCTTTACAGGCAGGCCTTCTGTCAGTCTTCTGGTCTAAGCTCTGACCAAAATCGCCCAAGCTGAACAGCCGAAGCCATTCTACTGCTTTGTTTTTAGCTGACATCTCTGAACCTTTCCTATCTCTTCCCGTAAGCCATTTCCAAAAGCTTATAATCCACATTGCCAGGTATAGTCACAGCAACGACCCCACTTCTCTGGTACCAAGTTCTGTATTAGTTACTTTTTACTCGTTGCTGGGACAAATACCCAACACTCAAGATGAAGGAAGGAAAGGTTTATTTTGCTCACAGTTTGTGGAGGTTTCAGTCCATATTCGGCTGGCCCAAGGCTGAGTGGAACAGAGCAGAGAGCATCCAGTTCAGCCACCTTCCTGGAAAAATCTGAATTTTTTTTTTTTTTTGACACTATGTATCGAACTCAGGACCTTGCACTTGCCAGGCAGGGTGTTGTGCCACTGAGCTATGTTCCCAGCCCTGTAATTTAATTTTTAATGATGGCTGCATTTTACAACTGAGTTACAGAATTCCTGAAATTGATAGTGTGCTTTCCCAGGCCCTGACAAGGTCGCTCCAGCCCCTGGAGGTGCCTCTGGGGGAACAGCGGCAGTTCTGCCTGCGCTGTTGGTGCCCTGATCTCTGAACTGAAGGAGGAGAGCACTTGTCAGGGATGAGCAGTAGACTGTCGCTGCAGTGCTCTCTGGCCGGAAGTGCAATCAGCTCCACAAAGGGTGTCGCCTGAGCTCGAGTGTCTCCTGCCGTGACATCCATCACCCCTGACATGGCCACTGAGGGAAATGAGGGCGCCTCAGTGAGGGAAGGCAGGGAGAATTGCCTTGACCGTCCGCCAGGGCCTGGGACACTTCATGCCACAGTGATCCACGTCCCCACTTGCTCAGCCACAAGAACACTTGGCTTTATGTTCAGACACTAACTGTGGGCCAAAGCCTGCCTTCCTCGGGCCGTCGCCTGGACTCCTTGCCTCTTAGCCTTGTCTCTGTCTCTGGCATGGGCCTGAAATGAACCCAGGTGGTGTCTGAAGCAAGACCTGTAGGATCTGGGGGCCCGGAGCTGGTGACAGAGGGGAGGTGACGGCTCAGAGATGACCAGGCATGGGGGGCACATCGCCCCGATGACCACTTCCTAGGGTTTCCTCCCTGTGGAGCAGAGTCCATGTGGCCTAGTGTTTGTGGACAAACAGGCTGTTGATGTAGGAAACATAAATTGCTAGCTGTGCGCACTGAGCTGGAGTTCACACAGCTGTGCAAGAAACCGCTGGCTTCGTCTCGGAAGGGGAGAGGCTTTAGCTTTGCAGCCGCCAGAGATGGGTACAGCCAGGACTCGGGCCCTTTCCTCGGGTGCATGTTGCACGTCTCAGTCCTCAGCACACACCCGAGGCTGCTCAGTGCTTGCAGCCCAGCAGGCTCTGGTGTGGGCTGGACTTGCAGCCTGCAAATCCAACTTCGCCCAGGCAGACCCAGGGCGCCCAGGGTGTGCGCCCAATGCTGTTCCTGAGCCCTGCAGGGATGGCAGGTGCAGACTCAGTGTTCAGGTGGGGTGGTGGAGGGCGACTCCAGAACACAAAACTCCAAGCACGGGACCCTGTCAGTTGCTCTGGTCATGTTCACAACCCAGGACAGAGGTGCTGCCGCTCAGGCCTTCTGGAAGTCAGCGTCGCTTTGGTGCTGGGTGTAGGAGGAAACACGTTGGGTAGTGAGCTGAGTTAGCATGGTCTGAGTCAACAGCCCCACAGAAAAGGGGGAGCACAGCACATACTGGAGACTGTGGGAAGCGTGGCCGTGGGACTTTGCATATCCTTCTGTCCACGCCCCAGCTGTGTGGATCAGGGGAAGGAGAGCAGGAGGCCAGCACCTTAGGACCTTCACTGAGGCTGCCTGCCACATCGTGGCCTTCTGGGATTAGGTGACCAGGTTCAAAAGTGGTTGTTGCATGTCAGAGTGACTCCTCCTGGAAACTGAGCATGCGAGTCTGTCCTTGTGACATTCGTGCCCTGCCCCGTGTGTTGCTGCAGCTGCTGCCAATCCACACGCTGAGGCTGGGCATGGAAGTGGACTCCTTTGATGGGCACCACTACATCTCGTCAATTGCTCCCGGGGGCCCTGTGGACACCCTGAACCTTCTGCAGCCAGAGGATGAGCTTCTCGAGGTAAGAGTTACGGAGGAAGACAGAGAGCAGGCAGGACATTTTTAAGGTAAGAACGTGTGTGCACTGAGTTACAGCGCCACCCCTTGGATTAGAAAGGCCGACAGCTCATTGGGCGACACCGGAAGTGGGGGCTGTGCTTTCAGGCCACGGTCGGCTGCTAAGGTTCCTAAACTGTCCGAGTGAGTGTCTAACGATAGTCTAAGAGAGAAGCCTGATAGTGTCGTTGTATGTTTTCTTGGCAAAGGGTCTAGTCCCTCCTTGTTTGCACTGCCTGGTCACACTGACTGCAGGTTCTGTGGATTGTTTCTAATGGGTTGAGCTGAGCAACTTCAGGCTTCTGCAGAGCTGCTGTGTGTACATAGTTGCTCCTCAGGCTTCTGTAGAGCTGCTGTGTGTACATAGTTGCTCCTCAGATTGGCTCTGTAATTGCACTCTCCCTGCGGTGGACCCCGTCAGAGCACTGCCAGGACACACTGCCGTCAAGGACTGAGCTTTTCTCATTGCTGAGACAGAACAGCTGACACTCGGGGCTAAAGGACCAGCGGCTGATTTAGCTCACAGTTGGTGGAGATTTCAGTCCACAGCAGCTGGCTCCAAGGCAGGGCAGCAGAGCAGACAGTCCTGGCAGAGGAGAAGCAGTCCATGGCAGGGCAGGCCGGAGGCAGCAAGCCGCAAGCAGGAGCAGCCTCCCTTCCCCTTCTGTCCCACCCAGGCACCTGCCTGTTGAATGGTGCCTCCCACGCCCAGGGTGGGCCTTTCACTGTCCACCCCCACACATGTGATAGACCGACCAATCAGTGGACTGACGTAGCACCACCATCCTTAATCCTGGTGTCACACACCCGTGATCCAGCTATCTCTGAAAAGGCCCACCTACGAGTGTGTGAGGCTTTGAAGATACAGCTAGAAAGAGCGAACGAGGGGCCTGTGGGTTAGCCCAGCTGTTTAAGTGTCTGCTCAGGCAAATGCAGTCAGGCACAGGGGACTGGGGTTCAATCCCCGGCTCCACAAACTTTTCTGATACACCCTTAAGCCAGCCCCGCCCACTAAAAAAAAATCCTAGAAAGAATGAATAATAGCCAGCCATGGTGGCGCACACCTGTAATCTCACCACTCGGAGGCTAAGGCAGGAGGACTGGTGTGAGTTCGAGACCAGCCTGTGCTACAAAAGTGAGCTCAAAACCAGCCTGAACTGCATAGCGAGACCCTGTCTCAGAAAAAAAGAATGAATAATAGAACAAAACCTTCAGCCCATGGTTCTTAACTTCCATTTCATTATTTTCCCAAAGATACCACCCTATTGGAACCCCTCTAGTTGTACTGTCCTGGCTGCCTTGATATCTTGCACTGATTCAAAACATTCACCTTGCATGGTCGTCTTTCAGGAAGAGCCAGAGGTCACAGTGTCGGCCCTGAGGAACAGCTGACAGCGCCATGCTTGTTGGGGCTCCCTCCCGGTTAGCTGCACTGGGTTGCAGCAGTCACTGCGTTTCTGTCATACCCGATAAAGACGCTTAGGGAAGGGAATGTGTAGGACTGCCGCCAAGAGGGTCGGTGGGGTGTGGGGGTGTGCTTAAGGGAGGATAAAGAGCAATGTGTCTCTTACTGGAATGGGTTTTCTTAAATGCACACCATATTTTTTTTTTTTTTTTTTGGCTTTTTGAGACAGGGTCTCACTGTGCAGTTCAGGCTGGCTTTGAGCTCACTTTTGTAGCCCAGGCTAGGCTTGAACTTGCAGCGATCCTCCTGCCTCAGACTCCCAAGTGCTGGGGTTACAGGCGTGAGCCACCACGCCCAGCAATCTGCACACCATATTTTTGACCAGCCTTGGTGTAAATGGGGCGAAGTGAAGTCTTCGAGTGTCTCTGTGTAGTGCTTAGGTCAAGCTAACCAGCGCTGCCTCCCCAGTCATCATCCCGTTCTGGTGAGTCAGTTCTGCTCCGTGTTGGCCTCTGCAGATAACGCACAGGTCTCCTGGAAAAAGGCCAGGGGGAAGTAGAGGCTGAGGTGTCAGGGAGGGCACGCAGTCGCAGCCGCACTCGCCACCATTTTATGCTTTCTGCACCCAGGTCAGTGAAGATTCGGCCTGAATTTTGAGGATTTGGAACATTTTCAGTAACTGCAGCAGTAACATGGCTAAAGTTAGGCCCGCGTACAGAGCAGAACCAGGCTGTGCCCTGCGTGCCCCTCGGAGACTGCAGATCGTGCCTCTCTCACCTCAGTGCCCACGCCCTCTCCCCTCAGGTGAACGGAGTGCAGCTGTACGGAAGGTCTCGGCGGGAGGCGGTCTCCTTCCTGAAGGAAGTGCCGCCCCCCTTCACCCTGGTGTGCTGTCGGCGGCTCTTTGACGATGAGGCCTCCGTGGATGAACCGAGGACCTCGGACACGCCCCTTCCGGAGCTGCAGGTACCAGGTGGCTGGGTGCGGTGCCTGTGGGGGTGGGTCCAGCGAGGTGAGGAGAGGAGCCCCCTGAAGGGCTGTTAACTCCCCAAGGACTCATCAATGCATCCCCTGGTAACGTTTATCTACTGGGCTAAAAAATAAAAGGACTTTGAGGAGGAGTCCCGCAGAGCGCCAAGCTCCCTGGACTTCCGCCGTCTGCACTGAGATGCAGAGTGAGGTGGCTCCCTCCAGTGCACACAGTAGCAGGCCCGTCCCTCCTCAGGGGCATAAATCACCCACGTGGCTGCTGGCTCCGGCCCATCCGCCACGCTTCATCATGACGTAGACACCAGCGAAAATGATGCCACGCGTTGGCTGTGCTGCCGCCCATTAGTTGATTGCTTTCTGTTCTGTAAATACCAGTGATGCAGAACTGATTCTGTTGGAGTGATGCATTTTGGGATGGCGCATAATATTTTATGCCCCTGGGGGATGCCTTGGTATTTCTATAAACTTATTCTTTTTGTAATGATGTGTGGTTTCTTAAAATCCTCACTCTTAGGGGCAGGGAGATAGCTCAACAGCCTAAGAACCTGCCTGGAAAACACAGGGTCCTAAGTGTGATCCTGGTACTGCATTAAAACAAACAAAAAAAGGAAACCCTGGCTCCTTCCCTTGGTCTTTCTTTTCATTTATCCTGACAGCATCCTGTGTTCTCAGGCGTGGCCAGGCTCAGCTCGGGGCCCGGCCATCCTGATCCTTATTAAGCACTGAATGCAGGGAAAGCACCAGTCTCGTGGCATCATCTTTGGAACCTTCTCTTTATGGGAAGATTGAGTGTTTGCTTCTAGTGCAGATGAAGTACCCGGAGGTTATTGATCTAGACCATTGTCGCTCATTGCAGGCTTTATAATTCAAGAACCTGGGCACTGTCCTCATGTTTAGACAGTCCCGCCATGCCGGCTTGAGAGCTGGGCCAGCCTTACTTTGAAAAGATTTCTGAAATGCCCCTGATGTCTTACGCTCCCCATTACAGCAGGAGCCCCTCTTCCCCTGTAGCCATGCATTCTGGGACTTTATCACACAGGTCAGGTCACTCGTGCTGGCGATTGTGATTCCAGGAGTGACACTTGTGTGTGTGTTGCATTTCATTTGCTGAGGCCACAGTTCTAAGAAGTCTGCTTTTAGAAACTGACCTGTTAAGAGAAACACCTTGAGAAGTTGATGACACATAATGTCCTGAACCGAATGATTTTGGGAGTGTCCCAGGGCGGCACAGGCAGGATGGCACAGGCGGGGACGGTCCAGAGCCAGCGTTGGTCAGCAGCTGAGGGGATAAAGGAAGAAGGATATCCTTGAGTTGCGTGTAGGTCAGAGCATCGAGGGAAGATAGGTTAGATGAAAATATCATTCTGTAAGGGACCGGGGAGATAGCTCAGTAGAATAAGCGCTTGCCTGATAAGCACAAGGTTCAGAGTTCAATCCCCTGTGTGCTGGGGAAGCTATTTCTTCCAGAACCTGATTTTTATTATTGTGACTCAGTGATATTTACCCGTTTTTGGAGTTTCTTAGTGTTGGAGTTTTCTGACGTTATTTTTCCCGTAAAATATTTGGAAAACTTCTTGGAGCCTCAAGAAGAGGTTTCTCTGTGTCCTGGGCCGCCTGTCTGAATAGTGACGCCCTCTGTCATTGTGACTGTGTGTCCAGTCTCTGCTTTGTAAATTTCTTGCACACTGCTACTTTGTCTGATGCCTTAGTTTTGCTTACATTGCATATTTTCCCTTTTATGCTTCTAATGGGATGAGAGAACTCATTGAAGTATAAGAGGTCAGTGTTAATACTTTCAATGAAACCTATGCTTTGCATTTTAAAAAGCCTGTATGACAAATAGTGTTTTCAGTGCTTGGATTTTTAATAAAGATCTTGTCCTGTGTATGCCCCCGTGCATGGTGCTTTTAACAAGAGGATATAGAGAATCTGCATGCCGAAGAGAATGCCCTGGTTTGCGATGACCCTGAGACTCCTCATGCGTTGATTCTTCCCCAGCAGGGAGGATGGGCTTGAAGCATTTCTCTTCGGTGTTCTAGGGTGAGCAGAGCGTCGACGTCGGTGTGGATCCCGGAGGGGATGATGAGGGAGAGCTGGCCCTGTGGTCTCCAGAAGTCAAGACCGTTGAGCTGGTGAAAGATCACAAAGGCTTGGGATTCAGCATTCTGGATTACCAGGTACAAGAACCTCCAGGGTTTTGTTTGTTTTTGTTGGATTTGGGGTGATTCACTCGGGTTACAGCTATGTGACGAAGTCGTTGTTTAAGGCACCCATCGATGTAGCAAAACTGACTCCCGAGAAGGGATGTTGTATTGCTGTGGGTGCTGAGCTCTTCAGGGCCAGCGTTGGGGCTGTGGGAGCTGGACAACCCAGGAAGCAATAGTTTCATGTAGAAGCGGTCTGTAAAATTCTGGAGAACAGAGCTCAAGGAGCGTTTGAAAATGAGAACCCCCGGCTTTATTAAGGAACATTGCACGTACTGGAAACTCAGCCGCATAAGGGGGACAGTTCTGTTGATTTTAGTGTGTTCGTGAGCTGCGCAGCCATCCCCATTTTTGTTTGTTTGTTTGTTTGTTTTGAGGCAAGGTCTCACTAGGTAGGTCAGGCTGGCCTTGAACTCACTATGCAGCCCAGGCTGCCCCCGAACTCAGGGTGATCGTCCCGCCTCAGCCTCTCGTGTGCTGAGATTATAGGTGTGCATCACCACACCTGACGTAGCACCAATTGTAGAAGGTGCTCGGAACCTCCAAGAGAAGCCCTGCACATGTTACCGTCACTCCCGGTATTCACGCCCATCCCGTTGGGGCTTTTGTGTTTTGCTCACCTATTGATCTCAGTGAATTCGTAGGAGCAGAGCCGTTCTTGGTGCAGTTATGTTTATACGAGTCATGAGATAGCGCATCGGAGCATCTTACGCTTGCAGTTGTTACCGCTGTAGCTCGGACCAAGCTCCTGACCCACTGGGGTCTGTTCAAGGTCACAGTCGGACATCTACATGTTCCCTCCTTTACCAGTTGCTGTCATGGTTTTAGGCCTCTGATTATTTGGGAGGATTAAACTGTTGGCAAGAACTCTTTTCCTCTCTAAGATGTGTATTTTAATATTTTAGTGCTGCCTAGACACGTTGTGGTTTAATAAAGCAAAATGTACTTTATCAAAGCCTATAAAATGCCAAATGGCATAAACACCTCAATTTTTAAAAATATAATAAGGCAATTGGGAACAGATGAAAAGAAAATCATTTTGGGCATTATGTGAGAGCATTGGATTCTGTATTTTGGCAGTGTGACGCAAGATTACTAAAATAAATGCTATCTGCTTCATTCTGCTGGCGTATGCCTCTGCCAAATAGCCCTGCCTTTTGTCATACCTTCTTTTTGGGATATTACTGAATTATGAGTGGTTGACTCCAAAAGAGAATTTTGGGAAAAATTTTCATCAAGAAATACCAATACTGTAGGATTCTGGAAGTTTGGGTAGTGGTGAATATTAAGGCATAATAATAATAATAATAACAATAGCGGAGACTATTTCTTTTTTCCTTCCTTTTTAAATGACCACCTGGCAGTGTTGACTAATAAATACTTGCAGAATGAGGGAATAAAATTTGACTACCCAAAATTAGCTGGAATTAAATGAACAAACTTAATGCAAGTTTACTGACCTTTTTAATACTTGAGATTTAACTTAATATCTGTAGATATAGTCTGATAGATGCTTCCTCATTATCACTGACGTATATATATGTATATCAATGTTTGAAATTCTGATATAGCGTCTGTGTTCTAGTGCTGCCTCTTCCTCTCTCAAGGACATTATTTCTGAGCTCCATATTGTTAGTTCTGTAGTACTGCAGCAGAGAGGAGCTTCAGGATTTGAAACTTCAGCGAAGGTTGGAAAGCTTTGTCCCTCCCTAGCAAGCAAGCCCTTGAGGGTTTGCCCTTGCACCCCCAGGTGCGTGTGCCTTGTGGGAGGTTCTGGCAGTGGGGTGCTTTTTCTCTACTGCGTTCTGTGTGTAGGTTCCTGTGTGTGTGAAATTTCACTTTTCTTTGGAAACTCTAAGGTGTTTTTTTTTTTTTTTCTCCCCACCAGCCATCACACTGATGACGGCACAAATTACGTAAAATAATTATGCTGGGAAAAGGTTAGGCGGTTCTGCCCGTTGTGCTTCTCGATTGCCGAGATAAGCGTTCCCCCGGTTCATGTAGGTTCCGCTCACAGCCTGGCAGCCTGATGCCCGGGAAAGGGTGCTCTGCAGTGGCAGATCCACGAGAGCCAGTCTCAGTCCTCTTGCACACAGGGCAGACAGTGCACCTGTGCATCGTTTGCCAGTCGTGTGCAAGACTGTTGGCCACGGCGGCACTGAGGTGACAGGTAAACAGCTTACAGTTTGGAGTAGGGCGAGTGCATCAACCGGCTGTGCTTCCATTGTTGTAATTAAGTAGTAAGTCCCAAAATTCAGAAATATTTTCTGCAGGGCCAGACAGAGGCTGCTCAGGAGCTGCAGAAGGCCATGTTCCCCGACATCCCGGGGCTCCGCGCACCCTGGGAGAGCTGATGGAGGCATGGCACGTGTGGAGCAAGGGCCACTGTGGCATTACAGCAGAGATGTGCAGTAGACAGGACTCATGAAGCTGGGGCTGGGGCTGTGCCGTGCGTGTTTCAGTCAACTGCGTGTCTCATGGGAGGCGCAGCTCCCAAGAAAAGTAGGAACTTCACGAAAAGCCTGGTAGAAGCCTGCACGTCTGCTTCAAGGATGCTTGTGTCAATGGGCCGGTCATGTTGAGGGTCGTGTGGGCCAAGGGAATTAATGTAAGGAAGTAGGAACTGTTATATCATTGCACAAATGTGATTACCAACCATCCCATTTAAGAAATGAATGCAGAAGTTTCTGATGCCATCGCCCAGGTGGTGCCATGCTACGATATTTTTGTGTGGGCTCCATTTTTAACAATCTAGTTAGATCAGGACAATTGACAAGTGCATGGCTTTGTTTAGTGCAGCCCCCACTGAAGGGTGAAATAGTATTCTAAAATGCAGCCTGTCGCGATGGCCACGTGCGGGTTGCCTAGTTGTGGATTATTGGCCAGAAGTTTGCTTTTCCTAGAAATGGAGCTGAACTTCAGGAAAATGTGGGATATAAGTTGGTTGCTACAGAGTTCTAGAAGTCAGTTACATAGCTGAAGTGGGGAAAAAGGCATCTTACAGGAAAAAGGGGAAAAACAACAGGGAAGAGGACAGATACAAATTCAGGTTCTAAGGTTTTTCTTAGGCTAAGGGTCAAGAGACAGCAGCTTTTGTTGGCCCTGATTTATTTATTTATTTTTTGTTTGCTTTGAAAATAACAATACTTTTTTTTTTTCCAAAACACGATAGTAGTAAATTCCCAATAATTGATACAATGTATATTGTTGTCCTTGTAGTAGTTATACAGAGCACAGGGTGTAGACATGATGATTTTTCTAATCAATGTTGGTACAAAAAATTTATTTTCACTGAACTAAGAGAAAGTAGTTGTATGCACACTCCAGTATTCCATAATTGCAATGGATTACTAGCAAAACTGGCAATGTTGGAAGCTACTGATTTAAGCCTTTTATAGCTCAGCATACTAACCTAACTTTACATTTTATGCCTCATGGTTAAACTTTTCTGCTGGGTGGTTAAGAGCAAGTTAAATCAAGACCTGTTTAACAAAACAGGTAACTGTTGTATCTCCCAAGGTCAGTCAAATCCCCTCAGGATTTACCTTGAAGCCATGTACAGTGCTTTGTAGAACTGTTGTCAGTGTCAGCCGTCTGGATGAGTCACAGCCATTGCTTGACCAGTTTGCTCTCTGTGAAAAACCAAGAGAATGTTTTCTGTCCAGGTGACTCTTCTTAGGCACACTGTATACCATCTATCCCTTTCCTCTGTGGTCCCATAATCTCCTTGAACAGAAAATTTGGGAAACCACTGAGTATAGGATGTTACAGCACAAGTTCTCTATATCCTGAGTCCTCACTGACCTTGAAGGGCTAGGACCAAAATATTGGCAATCATTGTAGCCCTTCTTTTTCACTAATTTTTGGTCTATAAAGTTATATTCTTAACCCTCCAGAAGAAAAGCTTCATGATACTATTACTCTATAACATAGGTACTTGAGCTTAACATCACTGTCTTTCTGAGTATCAAATATCTTACACTTATCTTGGAATCGGTATTTTCCATCAATCATTAATATTCTAATAAATCCCTATACAATGTGATAAAAGCAGTTACACGTTTTTACACAGACATTTAGAAATCTAAGTATATATAAAATTGTGGCCTGTTGAACCTACAGCATTTCTCCTAGTCTCTTACTCTTATTTAATACCCTTTTTTGTTTTCTTGTAAACCAGTCATTTACTTGAGAGAGTATAGCAGTAGCTGAAATCACATTAGAAGCAGCACAAATCTAAAAGACAAGAATGACAGGCATTCCAAGCATAATGTCGGCCCTGATTTAAACAGAGGAAAGGGAATACTGATTGGCCTTGAACGTGGGTAAGCACATGGGGAAATTCACTGGTTTCTCTGTGACTTCAGGCTCCCTGGGAGCAAGGGTGGATGTAACTTATCCTGAGTGTAGCTACTGCCTGCATCCCCGCAGCCAGACTCCCTAAGCCTCTTCCTAGTGTTTGTGGCGCACTTTCTTACCAGGTTCTGCATGAGGTTTCCATGTTGCACCTGACTTCACTTCATTTAAGAAGTGAGGAAACTGAGGCACGGCCATGTGACGCGGGAAATCCACATTCACACAAGTAGAATTAGAGCTGCAACGCAGCCGCTGGGCCGGGTCTTCACTCTGAGGCCCCGGGACCTTGTCTGTGTTGGTGAGTGGCACTTCCCTGTTCATTTTACTGCCAGCTGTTTCTAGGCTGTTCATTACAGCAGATCTTCTGAGATCTGTGGCTTCAAAAAAAATTCCCGTGTTTGAGACTAAGGTGCTCGGCAGTATTCCTGCTTAGTGCTTAGGTAAAGGTTCAGCAATATTGAAGACTGATTAACACACCGTGCTCATGCGCACTGTGTAAGAGCTAGCATTCACTGCTCTAGAAGAAAGTAACGACGGATTAGTGCAAGTACAGCGTTGGCCAACGTTCAATCACGAAATGATCATGAGGTCATCAAAGTGTAAGTTTTATTTCTACCAAGAAGCTTGAAAAAAGTTTAAACTATATGGATCCTACCTTCAGTTGACCTTATAAATTAAGCATGGCAAGTAGGCTTTTATGTTGAACTATGAGTGACCCCCCACGCTTATAATTCATGGGATATGTTTGGCATTAGCCAGTTTCTGAACATTGGCCATGACATTGCCACCCTCAGTACTTTGGAATTTCAGTGATGCAGAAGGTAAAATTTATTATGCAATAATTCACCACTCTCCCACATCCCATTCTTCATTTCTCGCCTCTCCTAACTCAATGTTTGCCGAAGCAGATACTTTTTAAAGGCTTTGGGTATGCCTAAGACAATGAGAAAAATATAAATAGCACAATAGCAGTTACTAAGCAATGATATTTTATATAAATACTGCTAGGATTGTCTTCAACATTTCAAAATCCAAAGGCAAAGAGTTACTCATAAAAAAGAATAGTGGAAATAAATATTCCTTTCTATAAACGAAGTTATTAATTTTTATTAATAAAACAAATGGCTTATAAAATCAGAATAGCATGCGTATCAACTGTTGCCGTGTTGCTGAGTTTCAGGATGTGGTGCAATATGGCCTACAATTTATGAGAAAAATTTAATGCCTAGTTGACTCTCTGAGGGCTTTTTTTTTCCCCTTCAGTGCTAGAGACCAAATCCAGGGCCTTGAATTTGACAAGAAGGCAGAGTTAAAACAAAAGCAAAAAACTCTTAGAATGAGATTGCATAAGTCCTATATATCTCTCGGGCCAGGGAGATAACTCAGTGGAGTAAGTGCTTGTCTGGCAAGTGCAAGGTCCTGAGTTCAATCCTGGGGTACCACAAAAGGGGGGAAAATGAATGTTTCTACTATAAAAGAAAAAAAAAATACTGGACGTGGTGGCTCATGCCTGTAATCCCAGCACTTGGGAGGCTGAGGCAGGTGTAAGCTCAAGACCAGCCTGGGCTGCAAAAGTGTGCTCAAGGCACCTGAACTGCATAGCTAGACCCTGTCTCAAAAAGACAAGCAAACAAAAGTCTTCTGCATGTCACAGGTGGCCTTTTTCATTCTTTTTCTTTCTGTGTCTTTGAGATGGGGTTTCAGTGCAGTTCAGGGCAGCCTGGAGCTCACTTTGTAGTCCAGGGCAGCTTCCAACTTTAAATAGTGCTCCTGCCTCAGCCTCTCAAGTGCGGGGATCACAGGCAAGCGCCACCACACCTGGTAGCCAACAGAATGGCTCTCTGAGCATCGTGCCCCAGTTTTTTGTTTTCGTTTTTTATTTTGAGGCAAAGCCTCACTGTGTGGTTCAGGCTGGCCTTGAACTCACTATGCAGTTCAGACCAACCTGGAGCTCATGGCAGTCCTGCCTCATCTCTGCCGTGGCAGAAGTGCAGGACCTCACCAGCAGGCCTGGCTTGCAGACGTTTTCAACAGAAGTGATACTTGCACATTGCGTGAAAACCCACAAGGTACAGAAAAGCACTTGGTTTTTTTTTTTTGTTTTGTTTTGTTTTTTTGTTTTTTTGTCTTTTTGAGACAGGGTCTCGCTATGCAGTTGAGGCTGGCATTGAGCTCACTTTTGTAGCCCAGGCTGGTCTCGAACTCGCACCTATCCTCCTGCCTCAGCCTCCCGAGTGCTGGGATTACAGGCGTGAGCCACCACGCCCGGCTTCAGAAAAGCACTTGTAACAAATATTTATCTTTGGACATAAACCCTCACTTGTCCTCTAGGTAAAAACCGCTGGGTTTTTTTGTATTCTCCCAGAAATATGTCCTGCTTATGTGGTTATATAAGTAATAGTCTTCTTGCTGTTGTTACTATGTTATACAGTCTTTTTAATATTTTGGCACATAAACAAGACAAACACACTTTAATCACTTTGCTTATTTCTCAGTTCTTTTCTTTTTCTTTTTTATGTATTTAGGACAAAGTCCACAGGGTCCCACTATGTAGAGCAGACTCTTAGCAGTTCTCCTGTGTTCCGCCTCCCAAGCAGTGGGCTTACACACCGGCACAGCACGCGAGGGATCAAACCCCAGCCGCTGCGCTCCGCCTGCGCAGACGCCTTGTTCTGCGGAGCTATCTGACCGGCCCTTCTCAATTATTTTTTCTTTCATTTTTGTGTTTATAAAGCTACCAAACATTTTTTATGACTGCACAGTATTTTATGGTTGTTGTTGGGTAATTCATTTAGTTCACTCCCCTTACCTAATGTGTATGAATGTAGTTTGCATGAGTCTCTCTTGGGTATCTTTGTCATACTGTTATGTAAAAAAGAAATGACAAATCTTTCCATAAATTCCAGAAGTAAAATTGTTTATCTGAAGAGTATGTATTTTTAAACTTCGGTACATCTCTACAAAATTACTTGAAAATAACTGTACGATACGTATACCTGGATCACTTAAAACTGGAGCATTTTTAAGTACAGAGTTCTTTATTCAGGAAATTTGTGGAAGACAATGTAAGCCGTGTGTTCTGATACATGACTTTGCTGATGGTTTTCTGTGGACAGATGAAGTGAGACCAATTTATAGCACTCAATTTTGTTTCAGCTTTATATATGGATGTAATTAATTTATTGGCCTTTGTAGCCAAGAGGATATAAAGTATTTATATCCACACTGTGATATTACTGCCCAAAAGTGTATTCATATTTCTTCTACCGGTTCTTTTCTTACCAGAAAACTGAGCTTTAAAATGAGGGAGGGATATGTAGCACTTTAATTTTTGTCAGTAGATCTGGATTGTTAGTTTTGGTTTGGTTCATTTTTTGGTTTTTTGAAACAGGGTTCTGCTGTGTAGCTCAGGCGGGATGACAGGCACGGCCGCCACACCAGGAGGTGGGGGCACAGTGGAGGCGTGCTGCCACCAGCTGGTAGAGCTCAAGAGCTCCAGCCCAGGGCCTCTGTTCCCCCTCACTGCTGAGTGCTCGGATTCCAGGACACAGGCTTGCAGGAATCGGCTCCGCTCACGCTGTATGGCTACGTCGAGTGGTGGCACTAGAAAGTCAAGCGCAGGACTGCTTTCTGCAGAATCAAGTTCAGCGTGTGCTCCAGGGCACGCGCCACTGCTCACGTCGGTGCTCAGGCGCTCCGCCCCGCAGCCAGCCACCTGCATGTGCTGTTTGGTTTGTTTCCCTCCTTCTTTCTCTCTGAGAAAACAAGATGCTGCCTTCGTGGCCCCCGGCGTGTTCTCGCACAGCCCTCGCAGCCCGAGGAAGCTCCCTTCACCTGTCCCCAGCCGTCCATGTTGGCTTGCAAGAGCACTAGAGCCCAAAGCTGCTGTGCACAGCTGCTGGTGCCGTTCAGGGGCTGGGCTCCCCTCCCTCACGGGAGAGCTCTGCGTCCTCTGAGCATTTCAGTGGCACCACCCACATGTGTGGGTACAGGGATGCCAGCTAGGCCACCAGGGCTGGACTCCAGGCTTGGCAGTGCTCCCCAGCTGTGAGCGAGGGCCCGGTGCCTGCGGGGTGGTGGCCACCTCTCCTCAGACATGTTTCCAGGCTTAGACACCCCGTCCCAGCCCTGGTCAGGTGGGACTCCTGCATGTATCAGGGCACTGTGGTCACCAGGCCACCACCAGACCTCTAGACACTCGTTGTGTTCCTCAGCCCCACTGAAGGGGGAACCCAGATGCATTTTCCCTGAAGTTGTAGGGTTGCATCAAAGAGAGGTACAGATGCCCACGTGCCCGCTGCTCAGCCATCAGTGGAGGGTCCTGGCAGGCTGGTAAAGATGTCCAAACCAGTGTGGATTGTTGGCTGTTACTGTCCGGAGACCGTCGCACTGTGTGGCCCAGGTAGGCCTGGGACTCACTTTGTAGCCCAGGATGGCTTTGAAGTCATGGTTCCCCTGCTTCAGCCTTCTGTGGGCTGAGATTGTAGGTGTGTACCGCCATGCCCGGCTTCAGAATTAATATCCAAAAAGTTTTTAAGCAAGGCACGGTTTCACCTGCCTAATCCCAGCACTCAGAGGGGCCGAGGCAGGAGGATTGTGAGTTTTTTTTTTTTTTTTTGTGGGACCGGGGTTCAAACTCACGACCTTGCACTTGCCCAGCAGGCACTTGTGCCTCGGAGCTATCTCCCCAGCCCCAAGGATTGTGAGTTTGAGCCCAGCACTGGCAACTTAGCAACTCAGCAGCAAGACCCTGTCTCAACATCAAGAAGGTCAGGGGCATAGCTCATGGAAAAGGCCCATGTTCAACCCCCAGCACCACAATAAAACTAAAAAGTCCCCCATGTCTGTACTTACTCTACTCCATAACAACGTTCAGGTGGTGTAAGTTTTCTCCTCAAATGCACTGAGGTATTTCTTGTTTGTAAATTCATTTGCTGCACTTAAAAGTGTCATGGCTGCATGCACACACCAGAATGGCTGCATTTTAGCCACTTTAAGGCCCAGCTCAGTGACGTTGGTGTGGTCGCATCTCGATGACCTCACTCAGGGTCCCCCTTGCGCTGCCTGCATTTGGCCGGAAGGCAAGGCACCCGGATAGAAGGAGTTCTGTGGTTCAGCTCCTTCTGTTTTTCTTGTCTGGACAGGAGAGGTGAACACACAGGAGGTCACAGCAAGCCACCCGAAGGTCAGGAGAGGACTCTGGTGATGGAGGGCACTGCCGACCTGCGTGGCTGCTCTAGCAGGGAGGACATTCAGGAGGGAGTGCCCTGGCCGAGCCCCCAGGCTCCTGAGCATTTCGGTCCTTGTGCTCCTGGAAGTAGACGCTGGAAGCACCAAGGCGATGCCAGACCCACTGCCCACACCCTCCCCTCGTGGAGGGCCCTGGTCTCTGGGAGGCCCCCCCATCGCATCCCTTCCTCACTGAGCCCAGTGAGGACTCCGCGGTGCCAGCTCCCTCTCTGTCGTGATGGCCCGGTGAGCCCTGCATGTCCTTGGACCTCACAGGGCGCAGGTCCTAGGTGCGAGTTAAAGCTTTGCTGAGCTATAAGGTAGCGCAGTCTGCCTGTTACCCACAGCACTCAGCTCGGGTCTGCCTCGCGGTCACTGTAGATTCACATCTTTTTCTCTTTCCTGAGAGTGGACGCTTGATTGTTGCTCAGATCAGCAACCAGAACCAGCCCAGTATTTTTAGCTCGGCCGTGAGCCTCCCGTGTTGTGTTTGCTATCCTAATGCGACTGGGAGAAAGGAGGTTCTGCCATCCACCTTACTGAAGTAGGCCTGCGACGTGCACTTGGTGGTTTTGCTCTGGCGGTCAGCTGCAGGAGGCTGTGGGTGTGCAGTCAAGGGCTCTTTCTGAGTTCGCAGAAGTCACCAGCGAAACCCTGGCCATATTTGTGACCACCGCACACATTTGCGTATGTGGTTAATGGAGTGTTTGGCACTAACGTCTAACTTTTCCAAGGTTTTTTTTTTTTTTTTTTTTTGTCTTTTTGAGAGAGGGTCTCACTGTGCAGTTCAGGCTGGCCTTGAACTCACTTCTGTGGCCCAGGCTGGTCTTGAACTTGCACCGATCCTCCTGCCTCAGCCTCCTAAGTACCAGTCCTACTTCTTATAGTGTTTCTTATAGTGTTCAGATCAAGTGACAGAAAAAAGTTTAGGGTTGGGGAAGGGAATCACAACTCGGGCCTCTAACTTTTTCAGTTTGCTTTTGAAGAAACATTGACATACAAAGGAAGACACTTGAGAACTATATAGCCCTGTGGGGACCAGGGTGTGGCTCAACTGCCCCACACCCATCCCACCACTGGTGGGGCTGTCCATCTCTCTGTCTCTCATATTTACCTTTAATCTTTCTTATTAGTATTATTATTATAATTATTTATATTGTGGCTGGCTCAGCCTACTCTGAGGGTGGGGCTGGTGCAGCATGTGGTGCTGGGGCTCAAACCGTGGTCCCTGCAGTTGCCTAAGTTTGCCTAAGCAGGCACTTTAGACCGCTAAGCGGTCTCGCTGATCCTACATTTAATCTTGAAACTCCTGCATTCTGGTGCTGCCTGTGGTGGTTTTAATTCATGCAGTTGTGACCCACAGCTTCTTTTGAGGGTACCAGGACTCGAACTCAGGACCTCACATTTGCCAGGCAGGTACTATGCTGCTGAGCTACACCCAGCACCTGAGCCACCGCAGCTTGAATCTCCAGATGTGTGCCTGTGTGTGTGTGTGTGTGCGCGCGCGCGCACGTGTGCGTGTGCAAAGCCCACCTACCCTCTCCTTCAGCCGAGTTCTCTATCTCCAGAACAAAATCCTCATCTGTCTCCTTTTTGAGCTGACTGTCTTTCCGTAGTTCCCATTTCACCAACTTTCTTGGGATATTATTTTGAAACTGTATACAGCCATTAATTTTTTCTTAAGAATTTTTTATTTTATTTATTTATGTTTTTCTTGTTTCATAGCCTTTATTTGCTTATTCACTCATTTTTATGGCTGGCTCAGCCCGCACCCTGAGGGCAGGGCTGGCGCAGCATGTGGTGCCGGGGATCGAACCGCGGTCCCTGAAGCCGCCCAAGCTTTCCCAAGCAGGCGCTTTAGACCACTGAGCCATCCCGCTGGGCCCCTACAGCCATTAATTGATGGTGATTTTACCTGAATACTGCTCAGTTCCAATGACAGAGGCTGTATTTTATTCTTTGAGAGGTGAGGCTCTGGCTGCTCACTCTTTTCACGATTTTCTCCCTTGGCTGTGCCTGAGGTGAACGGTCCCACATCCGGGGTCACACAGGATGACTTGCTGTCCAGAATTAGTGTGTGTAGACCCTTCGGGTGACCATCAGACACGCTCCTTGCGCTCGGGGACAGAAGTATTTGTCCAGCAACTTTAAAGCCTAGTCCTGTGCCTGTGTGGCAGCAGCCTTTGTTCCCTGGCCGGTAGGCAGGCTCCTTCCTGCTGGCGTACACACACGTCACAGCATCAGGACCACCACACAGCCACGGAGCAGGCGTCTTGGCGACAGCAGGAGCAAGCCTGGTCGCAAACAGGTTGAGGCAGCCTGCACGCTCCCACCTCCTCCCGTGCATGCCAGGGTCGCCAGAAGCAAAGGGGTCAGGGGACATGGCTTTGTCTGAGGTGCACAGGTCCGATGCTTGGTGGCCTGCTGTGCAGTGTCTGACTCCCTGTCCCGGGAGTGGTTTGTTTGGGTGTTACAGAACCTAAAGGTTCTTCTGCTTTGTGACTGTGCCTCACGTTTGCGTTTCTCTTTTTCCACTGGTGTACAGCCGCAGGGCTGTCGATTAAGCTTCAGGGCCATGCTGTGCATGTCGCCTGGGCCCTTCTTCTCAAAGCGCCTCCAACCTGGTGCCCTTGCCAGGTTGCTGGGCGCACCTGGCCTCCTTGCTGGTTGCTCTGCGTTGTCTCTCCTAGTGCCTCTACCTCGCCTTTCCCAGGTGCCACTGGGGCCTGCAGCTGCCACCCTTTCCTGGAGCTCCCAGAGGCTCCCCACGCAGGCTATGCCCTGCCCTGCCCTAGGCTTTGGCTTACCTAGAACCTGAGCGTCTTATCTGCTCTGGGCTTGGCATGGTGCCTGGCCTGGCCTGGTCTGGCCTGGCCTGGCCTGGCCTCATGGGGACAGGGGCTGCAGGAAGTTCTGGGACAGTCCATGGAACAGGGACAGGCAGTGCCCTCCGGAGACTCAGAGGACCCCAAAAGGCCCAGGCTCTGACCTCGGAGCCACTGTGTCCCGTGGCTGCCTGCCCCAGCCTGCATCCTGCATGCAGCACAGCCCCTCCGAGGTTAAGATAAGCAGCACAGCTTCTGGCTGACAGCACTGATGCCAGGTTCACAGAGCTTGAGTCGCTGAAGCTTCCTGCTCCGGGGAGGGGGTGGCAGAGTGCCCCTCCCCGACGTGTGCTGCGGCACAGGAGGGCTAACAGCAGCACGCACGGTGGTCACAGCGTCACCCTCACTGCTCTGTAGTGGACAAGGAGGACGGCGCTGAGTGACCGCCATGCACTGCGTCTGCTGCTCATTGCCTGCCCTGCGGTGGGAGCTGTGAGCAGTGCTGGAAAAAGGAAGCCGGGCGCTCTGGTTCTTGTTGTAAGAAGGCTGCCGAATGAAGTAGTTCCAGGAAAACGTCTGAACTGTAGTCATGGGGGACACCAGGTGTCAAGGATCACAGCTCACGCGGTGCTCTGCCCTGACAGCCGCAGGGTGGCCTGTGGGTGGCAGCAGGAAGGGCTTGTAACAGAAGGCAAACATTCCCTCCTAGACACCCGAGAGCCCTGCGTGCGCTTTCTCCAGGGGGCGGGGGCAGAGTGCCCAGCCGAGGGCTGCAACCAGGCACCCGCCTTTGTCTTCTGGCTCAGTGGCAGGCGTGTGAAGATCTTCTACGAGCTGGGAGGACCACGTGGCATGGGTGACCAGGTTGAAGCAAGCACACTGGGCCCTGAGAAAGCTTGTCTGATACCTCAAGGCTTTCCATAAGGAGGAAGACATCCCTGGGAAGAGAACTGCTCTCAGATTTCTGTGATCTGCAGGTGGCGTTTAGCGCCCTCTGCCGCCAGCTCATCTACTTAGTCTGACGTGGCGTTTAGCGCCCTCTGCTGGCCAGTTTATCTACTTAGTCTGAAGCAGCGTTTGGTGAGCACAGCATTCCTTCCAACATTCCTTACCAAAAGGAAAAACAGGTTTTTAAACATTGCATTTATTGGGCTGGCGAGATAGCTCAGTGGTCTAAAGCGCCTGCTTAGGCAAGCTTAGGCAACCGCAGGGACCTGGGATGACAGGTGTGTCGCCACACCACACCATGACTGACCCTGAAGGCTGTTATCCTCTCAGAGCAGAGTTCTGTCTCCACTATTTCCTGGTGCATCCTCCGAGTTGCAGAATCGTGGACATTTCAGCAGACTGTGTTTTGAGGACGTGTCCATCACCGGTTTTAAGTAGTGCTCTGCCTCCCAGCAGGCATCGTGTTGTGCTGCGGCCCCCTCAGAGGGAGGGGAGCCCTCCCTCTCTGCAGCTGCTTGCACCCCCCTCAACCTACCCCCCAGCTTCCTGCAGAAGGGGCTGGACCATGGCTTCCTCTCATCAGGACCCAAAGGCTCAATGGGCAGCTCCTCAGGGTCTCCTCCCTGCTGGGTCCCTCAGTCCCTCTGCCAGGAGCATGCGTGTGACTATGACGGAGCCCGCTGTGTCTTTCTCAGGCTCCCTAGGCTGTTTCTGCATCCAGCTCTCTTCATACACGCAATGATAAACAGTACCCTGAGCATGAAGACCACCAAGGTCTGCACTCTGAGTAGGAAGGGGGAGGAGACCAGGAAGTCTGGTGCCAGCCTCTCAAGGCCTTGGCACTGTGGGCACAGTGGGCTGGCTGAACTCCCACGCTGTGCTGTGCAGGTAAATCCTGGTGTCTCACATGGAGAAGTCTGGAAAACTGGACCACAAAACTCGCAAAGCACAGCAGCCGCTTCCCCAGTGCCCGGAGCTCAGCAGACCCTGGCTCTGCGCCCTCTGAGGCCTTGGAGTCCTGACTCCGCGGCGCCCCACTCCTCTACTGGGGACAGCGTGCATGGCCACAGGGAGCCCTGTGCTCCTCCATCCCAGTCTCCACGCCGCTCTTCCAGCATCAGCTTCACAATGCACCCCTAGCCACCAGGGGCATTCGAGCCCCAAGACTCAGTTTCCCCAGCTGGGAAACTCAGACCATGGCTCCCTCTGCATCTTGGAATCGTGGCCAGTGTGGGTCCATGATGGCTGTCAGGTCTGGATAAGTAGAATGTAGGAGCACTGCAGATGCCAACAGCTTTGTTCAGCTTTGGAGGTCGTGGCACAGTGATGTAGCTGGACCCAGGGCCTCTGGCAGAACAGGAGCTGGCTGTTGTTGACCCACCATAAATGTCATTGTCACCTTCATTATTTAGTGAAGAAATTCAGAGCCCTCCCATTGCATGAAAGAAATTTGCATACTGGTTTTGCAGGCAAATTCATTTTCTGCTTGTTGGAATAGTTGTGCGCTAGGGACGCCTGCGCGTGTGTGCGCGTGCACGGGCCCATGCATGCATACGCATGCTATGTGTCAGACAGGGGCATTCTCCACCTGAGTTGCCTCTCCAGGTCCAAGGATGCCTGTTCCGTGCAGGGACATCCAGGGTTTGCTGGCATCCAGGGCTTTACTGAGCCTCACATCCCTTCCTTGGGGATTCTGCACCAACGCCTGTTGCTTCCAGGATGCACCAGGCTGAGAGCAGCGATGACACCCAGTCCGCAAGCCAGACCCCCACATTCACCCCAAGGTGTCAACCTGCAGTGGAGCCCCAATAGTCCATGCTCAGCTGCCGCGGTGCTGGGGCACTGGGCTCGCACGTTACAGAGGGCTGGGGTACCCTGTTCATCACCACTGTCTTAGCTACTGTGGCCCAGGGGCTCAAGGCGGCCTCATTCCAACCCACAATGTGACAGGGCCACACGCTGCAGAGGCTCCTCCCTGCAGTCCCCAGATCTCTTCTGGTCCCAAGAAATGTCAGTGTAAGCAGGTAGCTTGTTCGCGTGGACCATGCAGCTGGTATTGTGGAAGCACAGAGCGCGTCCAACCTCCAGGAGTGTTGGCACTCAGACAGCCGCGCGCACTGCACTCAGACAGGTTGGCACATGGGAGGAGGAAGCTGACTGTCCCTTTCCTTTGGTTCACAGGACCCCTTGGACCCCACAAGATCCGTGATTGTGATCCGCTCCCTGGTCACAGACGGTGTTGCCAAGAGGAGTGGGGGAATCTTGCCTGGGGACCGCCTGGTGTCCGTCAATGAGCACAGCCTGGAGGATGCCAGCCTTGCGGATGCTGTGGAGGTGCTGAAGGCCGTGCCCCCGGGCACTGTGCAGCTGGGCATCTGCAAACCACTGGTGGTGAGTGTCCGGGGGCTGACTCGGGGCTGACAGTCGATGGTGGTAACGTACGGGGGCCGCAGGGACAGATATGTGTGGGACCTGGGCAAGTTTCTGTTCTCTGTTCTCTCTCTTTCTCTCTCTCTCTCTTGTCTTTTTAAGATACGGTCTTCAGGCTGGCCTTGAGCTCACTTTTGTAGCCCAGACTGGTCTTGAAATCACACCAGTCCTCCTGCCTCAGCCTCCCAAGTGCTGGGATTACAGGCCTGGGCAAGTTTCTTAATGTCCTTGACGTCATAACTTCAGAAACATAACGTGTGCCCTACAGGGCTCGGGCTCAGAGGCTATGGGCCACACAGGTACCTAACTTGTCACCAGCTGCTGACTGAGCCCATTAGCACCTAGCGTCCTAGTGTCACCCTGTTGTGCACCCCTCCTGAGCCTCAGACAGTGTCAGGTCGCTGCATGTGGCTGGAGGGTCATGCAGGTACAGTGCTGCCAGCGTCCTCTGTAAACAGACTACCAGGTGAAGATTTCCCAGTATTTACAGTGGTGCATACACGTGTCCACGTGCAACATGTCTGAAGCAGGGCACGTGCTGGACAGGACTTCAGGGGACCAGACTCGCCTCTAATGGTCTCAGAGTGGGCCTGGGGGCCTCTATCTGAGGTGCACAGTCTTCAGGAGCCCCAGAGGGTGGCTGGGTCCCCAGAGAGCCTCCCTTCCCACAGGCCCTTTGTGTCTCTCTGCGCAGCTGTGCACTCAGAGACGCCAACCGAGGCTCTGTCCAGACACACAGCAGTGACTGCGAGAGCCCGTGCTGTCCTTCTGTCTTTGGCATGGATGAGCATGGCCAGGAAATGCCAGGCTTCCCTAAGTTTGAAATGCTTGTGTTCTGCAAGGTGTGTGTCATGCCGCCCAAATGCCAGGCTGTGCGTGCCCCGGCCAGCCGGGCTGCTCACATGGGGATGGCTGGTGCCTGGCACACAGGTTTTCCTTAGTTCTTAACGAGTCGTGTTTGCAGTGCACCCCAAGACGCGGCTCCACCCCGTACTCTCTCTCCTCCCTTCACCTTGGGTCCCTTTCAGATCTGCAGGACCTAGCTCCCTTCCCTGCTGCCTGTCTTTATGCCTCTCTGTACTTACACATTGGGCTCCGGTATAGAGCAACTTTGAAGCCCTGGAGCTGTGGGTCCTCCCCTAGGGTCCTGTCACCTTGGGAACCTCCACCCAGCTGTCCTGCCTTCTCGCTGTTCTTGGTGTGCTGGGATTTGAACACCGCCTCATGGCCAAGTTGTGCTGAGTGGTGCCCGGCCTGGCACGGCTTTCTGCTCGCCCAGTGTGGCACACACGATGCCTGAAGCACCTGTCTGCTCTCCGGCGTGGGCTGGGACCTGCCGCTTCTCGCCGTGTGGTGCAGTGAGCTGCTTGCTTGCCTGTTAGGAGTCCGGAAGGGGTCCGCTCCTGCCTCTGCAAACCCCGTTCCTGCCATGTCTGGCCTTCTGCTGGCAGGTGCCTGTGAGGTTGGGGTGGAGGGACCTCAATGTCTGCATCCTGGGCCTTTCACGGCACTGAAAGGTGGAGGCGCAGGAACAAAACAGAACCAGATGAGCAGGGCATGAGCTCCTGAGCAACTGCTGCACCAACCTCCAGCCCCAGGCTTGGCTCAGTGTTTGTGCAGCTGCAGGGAGCTGGGAGGGGACAGGGGCTCCTGGAAGGGTCCGCGAGCAGGCCTTTGCCTTCCCTTCCCTTCCCTTCCTTCCTGCCCCCTGTCTCCCTCTTCCTCCTTTCCTCCCTTTTCCTGTCTCGCCCGCTCCCTCCCTCTTTCCTCCTCCCCCCTCCC
>PVJA010031222.1:0-25112 GCA_004027025.1 Myocastor coypus | reverse complement strand
TGGGATTACAGGCGTGAGCCACCACGCCCGGCTTTTTTTAATCATTGTTGGCCTGAATGGCTGCCCTGATGTCCCTTGCTGAATAGGATGGCCACACACCAGGAGCACAGCTGAGACACCGGTTAGCCCGGGCTGGAATGATAGGCATGAGGAAGACAAAAGCTGCAGGCCCTCTGGGCCCTCTGGGGATTCCAGGACATTCTATAACCCTCTGAGTCATTCTTTGCACATTTTGTGGTATTTCTTGCTCATTTCCTTCGCAGTATTTCATGATTTTGTTTTTTAACTAATTTCATTTTCCTTTGATAATTATAAAAATCCCGACTGGTCTTTGTTTACCAATGGAAGGTTGATTTCTGTGGTTTGGGAGGGTAGGGAGGTCTGGGAAGGAATGTCCTCTTAGTTTGAAACTCTAAAGCTGCTGTGAGCTTAATTAAGAGGTTGAAATGAGTCTGGATAGAGGTTCAGTTTCAAGTCTAGAACTTGGAAGAAGCTGTTGAAAAGAAAAGAGATACTGTGAGAGGAAGAAAGGAGAAAATGCCTGTATACACAGGATAGTTATGACAGTTATGCTGCTAGCTTCTCTTAGTTTATTGAAAGGAAAGGTTTTGGTAATATTATTTAGATCAGATGTCATGCCTGGAGCTTGCATCCTGGACAGCTACTAGGAAGACAACAAATACACAGTGTGTTATTGTAACTGTCCTACTAACTTGTTTTGAAATTCTTTCGTGGCAAGAAATCTTTTTCTTTTTAAAATAAAAAAAAGGTCCTTCTAGGGGACTTTATGTTTTGGCCTGTGCGGTAAGTACATAGATTTCTGTTTTCTGATGGTCTGTCTGTCAAGCTTTAGAATTTTGTCTTAGGCATTTTTCATGTGTGTTACATTTAATAATATTAAAATTAAAATGAACAGAACACATTTGAACCAATTTTTCTTTAAATCATGACAGTGAAACCCCTTCCCATCTGTTCCCAACCCCTTAAGAGAGTCCTTTCATAGGCTCATTAGTTGGTTAATGTAGATTTCCCCCAGAGATGAATTTCAAAATCCAGGAGATGGATCTTTCCTCCATATAATGCTGATTTGAAGAATTTTTGTGGTTTAGTCAGTGCTAAAAATTTTGTTTTCTGGATAAATGAATTAATGAGTGGAAAATTGACCAGCATAAGAATGTGAAAAAGAGAAGAAAAAGAGCAGAATATGTGATGAGTGGCTAATATTTTGTTTTTTTCCAATTGGAATAATTGGAATTCCACGCTGTCTACTTCAATTTTACCAACTCTGTGTTTAGCAAAATAGCTAGAAAATTTCATAAAGAGTTGAGTGGGACCTTGAAAGTCATTTAATTCAACTAATTCCTGATAGACAATCCTCTCAGTAGACTTTGCAGGCACTGCTTGTGAGGCAACCCATCCCTTCTCTGGATAGTTTTAAACATTTATACCTCCATTTGGCATACAGCTGCATTCTAACACTGAGCAGGTACATTCTGCCCAGGAGCAGTTTTGAAGATAGGAAGCATCCTTAACTGGAAACATGTTTGGCTAAGTATATAATGCTTTTCTCTTAATTTTTACGGAAGTCCTGCAAGCATCAAGTTTTGAACAGCTTGCTTATTATTGTTTGTGTAACTCAAAATAGTGGATGCTCAGTTGAGTTGGATGGCTGAGTTTTTAAACTTCAGTAAAAGTACTGCAGTTACCTCTGAACTTAATAATCCTGATAGTTTAGTTGAATCTTAAGGAGTTAAACTCAAAAGGCAAAGTACATTTTGTATTTGGACACAGACACATATGCTGGTAAAGAGGTTATGAGAAGTCAATTATAGTCTTCTGTGTCCAGAGAAGTCCTCCCACAAGGGGTGTGACCAAGGCGAAGGGACACCTGTCCTACTTCTCAATTGGCCTGAACACGAGACAACACGAAAGGAGAGTTATACTGATCTCCCAACTCGCCAAGGACACAGGGGCGCGTAAGCACACTTGTATCTACTCCTCCAAGCACAGTGTGTAGCCTAAGACCGCCACACAATGCGTGATGCTCTTGGTAGGTGTGTGTCTCTGTGTTGACTGCTCCATAAGCTGGTAGGAGCTGCCATTCACTCTTCTTTCAGTACTATGCTAAGGGAACTTGATTAAATCCTCAAGAGCAAGCTTTCATGAAGCACTGAAGAGTTTTGAATATCAACTCTATATTCCACACTCATTCTAGTTTGTTCTCCTAAATCTCCCCATATTACCTGTCTGTGCATAAAAATTTAAAAACTTTACACTCAGACACTTGTTTATTGCACAGTAATTCTGCGGTTCTTTTCCCTCATTATTTTTCTCAGCAACGTAAGTCATGATGTTATTAAAGAGAAAAGTTTTATTGGCAAAACCCAATCATTGAAAACATGTTCTGTTGGTATAGTTCTGCTAATGTGATAGCCAGAAATTTCTCAATTATTGTCAATTTTATTAAAATTGAAACTACGATTAAACATAGATTGATCCTAGTATCTGAGAAATTTTTTGTGTTCATTTATTCATCAATAATGTGAATTAAGGTTCATTGAGATGGCTCAGTGGTCTAAAGCGCCTACTTAGGCAAGGTTTGGCAAGGACACAGGGACTGTGTTTCTATCCCCAGTACCACATGCCACTCCAGCCTTGTCCCCAGGGTGGGCTGAGCCAGGCACACACACACACACACACACACACACACACACACACACACACACATACACACACACACTATTAATATCTTTAAAATCTCCTTAGCTTATTTTATGACCGTATTATAGGTATAATCTGAAGAAGTTAAACCCATAGAAATGGAGAATAGAATTATGGCTCTTGGGGCTGCATGTAAGGATGTGAATAGAGAAAATGCTTCTAGGAGGAATGAGTTTTAGTGTCTTGTTACGCTTCCTGGTGGGTGCTGCTAAGAGTAATGTACTTTATATCTAAAAAATTTCCAGATGAATACATTTAAAAATTCACACCTCACCAAGTAAACAGGTGAAGTGATGGACCTGTTTGTTAGCTTGATTTCATCTTTCTACAGTGCGTACATGTATCAAAACAACTGAGTGAATTCCATAGATAAATATATGATTAATGTAACTATTAACAATTAGAGAAAATTACAGTTATTATTTTGAGTAGGAAGAATACTGACTAGGGTAAACAAGAAAACCTTAAAGACTGATAGAAAGGCTTTGTGGGCTTGTCTTAGTTACTTTTCTCTTGTTGCTGGGTCAAATACCTGACACTCAAATTAGGGAAGGAAAGATTTATTTAGCTCGTAGTTACTGGAGATTTCAGTCCATATTTAGCTGGCTCCAAGGCAAAGTGGAACATGGCTGAGGGCAACCTTTTATGGCGCAGCTAAGAGCTAGCAGCAGGGAGAGCTAGCAGCAGCTCAAGCAGGTAATTTGCCTCCCTTCCTTACACTGAAAGGCAAATCACTGCCCCAGGGCAGGTGCAGCACCCACACCCACAATAACCAATCACAAATTCCGGAAGCCACCCCATGACTGCATGAGGCTTTGGGGGAACACCTCTACAGAAACCATAACAGGCCTGACTAACATCCTAGGGTGATGTGCCTCACCAATACACCACCCTGAGGATGAAGCTTATACCAGAGTGCTTTGGGGGCATTTATATAAACCAGAGTGTGGCTTATGTAACAGAAAAGACAATTGTTAAGAATAACAACAGCATCAATACATTTTAAGCCCACATGGGGAAACTCACTACTGCCAGCATAGGTTTCATTGTTAGGTCACTGTGACGATCACTGACCCAGTATTAAAATGTTTGTTTACAGGTTTTACCTTTGAAAGAAAACTTTGAAGGCTCTCCATAGTAAGAGGGAAGGTCCCAGTATCATTTTTCTTTTACAGTGTAATTTTTACTTTTTAATTTTTAAATTTTTTTTTAATTATTTTTTTTCTTGTTTCAGAACTTTTTTTTTTTTTAAGAATTTTTTTTAAATTTTATTTATTTATTTTTTCTTGTTTCAGAACCTTTGTTTGTTTATTCACTCATTTTTATGGCCGGCTCAGCCTGTCCCGAGGGCAGGGCTGGCGCAGCATGTGGTGCTGGGGATCTAACCGCGGTCCCTGAAGCCGCCCAAGCTTTCCCAAGCAGGCGCTTTACACCACTGAGCCATCCCACCGGGCCCCTACAGTGTAATTTTTCAAGAAACAAAAACCTCAGCCATGTGCATTTTCAAGATTGCTAGAGAGGGTTAGTCACCATACTTTCGCTTTTGTCTGCTAAAGATTAAGGTTATTGGAAGATCAGTTGCCCCATTTACCTGCATTTTAGTTAGCAGGTAGATAGTGTTGTAATTTGGTGCATGTGCATATTAAGTATATTGAAACTGAAGAAATTAATTCTATAGAGGGACTATGCTAGATATAAAAAAATGTTGATTCTTAAAGAATAATATGGGTTTTTAAAATCAACATGCCTTTTTCCATGAGATAATTTATCAAATTTGCCTAAGTATAATGATGACTAAATATATAAATTATCTCTCTTTCATTTACTTTAGCACTATTACATTTTAAAGTCTCACTAAGTTACTTGGACTGACCTGAAAACTGTGATCCTCTTGTCTCAGCCTCCTGAGCAGCTCAATTATAGGAACATGTCTCCACATCTGGGCCTGTTACGGTTATTTTACATTGTTGATCATTAAGTTCTGAATGTCTGAATTATAAGTACAGAGAAATTTTAAGTTTTAGGTGATCATTTTATGCATCTGAATAGGTATCCTGAACAAGTAATAAGTGTATTTTTCTCTTCATTAATTACTAAGTTGAATTCTACATCTGAATATAACAACTCAAGTGACACTGATTTCAACAAAACAGTAACCACAATAAATAAGATGACATTTATTTAGTATTATTGAATTTCTCTATAAAGCATGAAATAAAGTAGGAAAACTTTTGCTTCCATAAATAGATTAATTAAAATATAGTCCTATGAATGGCTCCTTTAGGTAGAAAGGACATCTTTTGAGTTCAATTTTTAAATGCATTCCCATATATCATTTCCTCACATCCTCTGTCATCCTGATTACAGAAAGGACTCAGGATCTGTCCACATCACAACCCAGAGCTTCTATTTTTCTCTTTAATTTCAGGTGTAGTCTGTGTGTGTGTGTGTGTGTGCGCATGAGAGAGACACAGTGAGAGAGAGAATGTAAATAGTGAACTTAATAGCAATTAATCAAAATCATTTACAGTTATATAATATGAACTGTATGCATTTAAGTTTTATACCTGGTGAACTATATAGCTTTTGGAATACCATACATTGAAAAAACAACCAAGAATTGCTAACTTACGTAGAAATTTCTTTAATTATGAAGGAAGGTAGTATATAGTATGAACTAGTTATCATGGATTTCTATTTGTCAATGTCTTATTCAGGAACATTATCTTTTGGCACAATAAAAACTATTCTCCCACCCTTTTGTTATGGGTTCTCAAGCAGAAGCCAGATCAGAGTCCAAACTGAAATTTAAATTGAGCCTTTAATACCAAACTCTGGGCCTTCCTGACTTCAACTCATGCAGGAGAGAAAACAGAAGAACAGCGAGTGACAGAGAACAAGGTTTTTAGACAGAAACTATTTTCCACTTAGCACGTACTGATTTTTTAAAATTAATCATTTGGGGCCCGGCGGGATGGCTCAGTGGTCTAAAGCGCCTGCTTGGGGAAGCTTGGGCAGCTTCAGGGACCGTGGTTCGATTCCCGGCACCACATGCTGCGCCAGCCCTGCCCTCGGGACGGGCTGAGCCGGCCATAAAAATTAGTGAATAAACAAACAAAGGTTCTGAAACAAGAAAAAAAATAAAATAAAATTAAAAAAATTAATCATTTGTAACTTACCAATGCACACAGGTACAACTTACAAATTAACTAGACAATAGATTGAGCACAATATCCAGATGAACTTTGGGTTTCAACAAAATAAAATCCTTAGCTACATTCCTATGCGGATCAACAGGCAATCAGATCTAAACTTAATTATCACCTATAGAAGCTGATTTCCTTAGGTACATACACATCAACATGAATCACTTTGACTGAGGTTAGTACAATTCAACACCTCCTGTGGTTATCAGCTTTTAATCCACACAAATATCATGTCCTATTCCCAAGAGCAGTTATAAAAAGAACTCAACAGTCTCAAGGGGAATTTCCTGGGCATGTACGCTTAAGGTTTTAAAATTTTAAACTACTGACTAGTCTCAAATGCAATGTTACTAATTCACAAAGAAATTACCTCTGTGAGTTTGAAATCTAAGAAGCCTATTACACCTTTCACTGGGTGGAGATTAGCTAAAATAAGAACACACATGGAGGATAGAACCTCATTTCTGAGGTTATTCACCTATACTGAGAAGACTGACTATGTTTGATCTGAATGGCTTTGCCCAAACTTTCATTCACTCATAAATTCACTTCTTGGGCTCATGCAAATGTTTTTTGAGTGTCTACTGTAAGCAAATATTTGGGACATTGGAGATATGATGGCAAACAAGGTAGGTGAAGTCCTTTCTCTCAGCTGCTGGGGTAGACAGACACCCAGCCAAACAAATGAACAAGGTGTTTTCAGAGACTGAATGAAACAAATGTTATGGAGAAATTAAGCTGCTCTGTGTGAGGAGCTGAGTAGTAGTAGAGGGAGAGATGCTTTGGAGAGGGTCTGGGAAAGGATTTCTGAGGAGTGAAACACACAGAGTCAGAGTAAGAAGTTTCAAACTATACATCTACAGAGGCAGATAATATTCCAGGCTGATGGACTTGCCAAGTTTAAGAGCCCCATGCAGATTTATTTAAAGAGCAGAAAGAAACTTGGAGTGGTTAGGAGAGTGATTATATAAGCAAATCCTAAGCAATGATGTCAAAAGAAAGTGTGGCTAGAACACAGAGAGCCTTAGAGAGTAAGATTTATTTTATTTAGGCCACTGACCATTTTGCATTTGTCAATATAATATCAATATGCATTTTTCACTTGGTGTTTTTCTATTCATTTGGAAGCAGCTTATTTTTCTTTCATTGATTTGGGTGGACAACATCTGGTCATAAGAAAAAGTGAAGAATTGGAAGAACTAAGACAATCTGTCACCACAGGAAGTGATAAAGCTAGAAGGTGGAAGTTCTTTAGCTCCATTAAACTTTGGGTGCACTCTTTGATAAGCTGCCCATGAGCCAAATATAACATAAGGCTCACAAGAATGTTGGAGAATCTGTAGCTTCATTGTGTGTGATTCATATTCTTGTGATGGAGCTGCCACTAAACCTTTGAGGCTAGTGAAACATGGAGAACAGCCCAAGTTGTTCCAGTATGGGCATGCCCGAAGGGAGCAAGTTCTTCCTAAGAGCAGGCTGGCAGAGCCAAGGTTGGTCTCCCATGAGCCCTGTTATCAGATAACATCTTAAATCTCAGGTGGGTCAGGGCACCAGGGAAATTACTCCATTTTTTAGTAGAATCTTTCTGACCCCCAAGCTTAAAGAGGAATTTGCGACTTGGATGCGAAGTTCCTTCATTTTCTTGAAAGCAGCACACGACTTGATGACCATTCATGAGAAAACACAGGCATTCTGTGAGTTTTTGTGAAAGATCGTGTTCCATATTTGAAACAATGAAACACAGTCTTTTTCTAATACACCTTGCCTTGTTCCATTTAATTCTTTAATCCTATCATGAGGAAATATTTATTTAAGGGACAATGGTTTACCCAAAGTAACTTTTCTCCATTTCTTCTGAATTTTAAGTTCCAAGGACTTGATGTGCTTTCTCAGATAGTTTTAGCACAAAGTGCAAAGATTTTTAAAAAAAATTCCTTTTCCACATTACTTCTTTGGCAAAGTATGGCTTTGCAAGGTATTGGGTTCAGAACTATCTACATTGCAGGTCAGCACAGCACACTATTGGATGGATGTGTTCTAATGAGAGGTTTTGTCTGGTTCGATATAGGAAGGTGGCATGGCATGGTGGTCAGTGCAAGTGCATTGCTGTCTGTGACCTCAGGCGGGTCACTCACACTCAGTGAAAAGCCTCTGTGTTGACACTGGAGAACTGTCAGAGTTTTCCTGGCAGATTTACACATAGACTTTTGGTATTTCACTTCTCTAGAGGAACACACACACACACACACACACAGAGCTTTATTACAGAAACTGATATATGATTACAGAAACCAAGAAGCCCATGACATGCTGTTTGCAAGCTGGGGAACCCAGAGATCGAGTGATACAATTTGATTTAGATCCAGCCACCTGAGCCCCAGTGGAGCTGACGGTGCAACTCCTAGCTCTTTCCAAATGTTTTAGAACTGGAGCAGTTGGAACTTGTTCAAAAGCCTGAGAACCAGTAGTTCCAGATCCAAAGTCAGGAGCAGATAGATGCCCCAGTCAAGGAGGGAGAGAACAACATGTCATTATCTACCTTTTTATTCTATTAAGTCCCCTAACACATTAAAGGATGCCTGCTCCCCTTGGTGTGGGTTGTTCTTCCTCAGCTTGATTCAAGTACTAATCTTTTCTGGAAACTACATTGAAAAGGACAGCTGTTACTATTACTCTATGTAAATTTAACTTAATTAATGGATAATGTAAGTGATTCAGGTCTTGGATTTTTCAGTAAGGTGAGATAACTTTCCTTCTCTGATCTGTTATCCCAAGGTAACATCTCTTGAATTCCATCTCTGTTAAAAAATATTTAACATCTTACATTGTATCTTAGACATATGTAGTTTCTCACGTAGAGTGGGATTTCTTGTGTAGCACAAAACAGACAAGGTTTTTCTTAATTAGTATGTGTTTTTGTTTCTTCCAATTTCTACATAAAGGTAAATATAACAATAACTTGCACATTATTTTCAAAAGAGCAACATAAGACATTAAAGAAATCCTTTCATTCAGTTAGAAGTGACAAGGAAGGCCCTGGCAGCAGTCTTTTGGATCAGGCATTGATCTTCTTGCTGTCATGTGAGAAGATTCTCCTTCTTTCATTTCAAAAGGTATCAGCAGCTCTGTACATTCAAGATGGTCACGTGAGTAACCAGCAAGGACTGTGGGCGTAGGAAAAATGAGTTAGACTAAGAGGAGCTCTACAGCTTGGTAAGGTATACAGCTAATATTGTGTCTCCCATGGTCTTCAGTATGCGTGGGAATGCTGGTGGCGGTGTGTAGTAAGCACAGACTTTGCACTTCATAAAGGAGAATGACTTACACCTATAACTGCTTTATAAGATGTGAGGGCCTCATCTAAGATTTGTAAGGATAGTCACAGACTTACAGTTAGGGATTACAGGGAAGAATCCTGTCCCTGTGAATAGCACCACAACACTTGCTGTTTTGTGAGCGCCAAGTCTTGACATTCTTAATATTTCACAGTTTTCATATCCAAGCGATCATAATCTTATCATTCCTCTCTGCCCTCACCACTCTTCTAGTGCAGAGTAGCTCCAGTCTGTAGGTGACTCCAGACCTATCTGTCTTTTCTGTTTCTTTGGTCTCACAATATTCTAGTAACATCTATCCATTGTGATCTGTGCAAAAGGAAATACGGGTGTTATTCGACTTCCCAACACCACAGCTGAAAACTGCACAACTGAGTACCACTGCTGTTGAGAGGCTCCTTGCACTGAGTGAGGGCGCTGTGCTCTTACATTTTCCTGTTTCTTTTCATTTCTCTTAGTCCTACCATGGCTTTCCTTCTTATCCAGCTCAGACTGCTATAACACATTTCCATAGACTAGGTGATTTCAACAGCATTTGTTTCTCATAAATTCGGGGGGCTGGAAATAAAAAAAATCAAAATAAAAAAAAACTCTGGTTGAATTTTTGTAAGTGACCTCTTCCTGGTTTCCCCATACAGGAAAGAAGTGAGGGTGGTAAGATAATGATTTGAGTTTTTGAATTAAATTGACATGAAGGCAGCAAATTCTATGACATATTATATTATATTATATTATGTTATGCTATATTATATTATATTATATTATATTATATTATATTATATTTGTATAAGATCTCACTATTTAGCTTGGACTCATACTGATCCTCCTGTTTTCAGCCTTCCCAGCATTGGGATAACAGCTGTGAGTCGCCACACCTAGATTTGTGGCTGGCTCATCACAGGGCACCAGGGAACAAACCCAAGTCCCTGAGCTTGCCTAAGCAGGTGCTTAGTCCACTGGGCTGTCTCACTGGCCCTGTTTTATCATTCAACGGTGACCTTACACAACTTTGGGAGACTAGGGCAGAAGAATCTAGTTTGAGCCCAGTGTGAGCAATTTAGTAACTTAGATCCTGTAAAAATAAAAAGTAAAAAGGGGCTGCTGCTTATTTCAAAGGTCTTGGATTCAGTCAATAATACTGAAAAAAGATAATGAAAACAAGTGAAAATGTGTAATAGGATAGGATTGGGAAAGAGAAAGAAAAGCAAGCTCAGGTTACAAACTAGGTATCACCCATTCGAAAACATAAGTGTTGACCTTCCAGCCCCATGGCAGGCAATGCCGAGAAGAAAAGTTTCCAGGTTTGCTTTCATAAATAGCTGCTATATACATAGTTCAGGTTTCATACTGAATAAATTTGCCTTAGTAATTGGATTTGCATTCAAATATGATTATCATGGAACTAGAAGATAGTATGATAAGTGAAATGAACCAGATATGGGAACACAAATTCTGCATATTTTACTTTAGATCGGGAGGCTCAAGGAGTTGATTTCGTAGAAGGAGAATACTGGTCAGTAGAGGCTGTAGCAGGAGGTAGGCGGGTATGGAATGGGGAGGCTGGAGGAGTGCCAACGTAGAACTGGAGCAAGAGGTCATTTGCAAATGACCAACATTTGAAAAATTTAGTACACGTGGTGAACTGGAAGAGGGGAGTTCAAAGGTCCCCAACATGAAGAAATGGCAACTATTTGAGGAGATGAGAAGGCTAATTGCCTCATGGGATCACCGCGCAGTGTGTACGTGTATAGCATTCTCGTTCTGCAATTGGTATGCATGTAGAATTAGTGTTGGTGAAAAATTGTTCAATGCCAACATTGAAAATTACCTTATAACATTTAAATTTTATTTTTTGGAGAAGAAAGACTCATTGTAACATTATTCTGTACATGGGCATAAATCATAAATTGGTCAAAAATGAAAAAAATAAAATGCCTAGTAGGGAAAAAATAAATAAGATATCCTTATTACATTTAAACGTTAAACATGATTTAACCGTAATCATTGATTTCAAAGAGGGACATGAAGATTTTCTGGTTTATGACAGTGACAAGTTTCGCTGTCCCATACTCAGCCGAGTGTAAGAAATCCCAGTGGATGAGGTTAGTGTCTTACAACAGAACAGAAATGTATCATTTTGCTTTACTTTACAGAAAAGGAAGGAGTTTAACAATAACAATAATAAAAACTCATCATAGTAACCTTGTGGAGCAGGATACAAATTTATCAGAACCTTCCAACTTCAAGTCTATTTTCAAGTAGAATTTCAAGAAAGACTTGAAGGTTGAAATCCCCAGCCTGCCAATAATTTATTAAACTGAACATACTTTTTACTGTCCCAAGATATATTACTTTTCCTACAAATGGCTCAAGTCTAGCTTTATGGCATAGTGGTACGCCCGGTGTGTAGATGCCACTTTATCTTTATCCTTGAGCCTATTGAGGGACAGATAGACTATATTCAAGTCTTAGCTTTACAAACTGTGTCTCTATAAACTTAGCCATTCATGGATCACTGTAATATGATGTCTTTGATTCTTTCCAGAAGATACCTAGAAGGGGAGTGACTGAGTCAAATGGAATTTCCAATATTAGTTTTTGAGACGTTTTCATACTGATTTCCACACTAGTTGTACTAGCTTACCTTCTTATCAACAATGTAGACAGGCTCTTTTTGTCTGTAGCCTCACCAGCATTTGTTGATATAGTATTTGATTTCTTAATGATGGTGGCTCTTTCTGAGGAAGTGTGGATTTTCAGTTTTGTTTTAATCTGAATTTCTCTAATGGCCAGAGATGCTGAGCATCTACATGCAATTCTTGGTTGTGTGTACTTCTGGGAGATAACTAGTCATTTTGCTTATGCATTTTTGATTGGGTCTATTATTTGGGAAGGTATAATTTTTTGTGTTCTTCATAAATTCTAGATATTAGTCCACTCCATTTTATTATCAGAATCAGATAATTTTCAACATGACTGTCAGGACCTTGTTTAATATTCAAATGAGATGGCCATGAATCTGGACCAATAAAAAGTATGTTCAATTTAATGAGTTATTGGGAGGCTGGGAATTTCTCCCTTCAAGTTACTCTTGAAATTCCTTGTGAAAATAGACTTGAAGTTTGAAGGTTCTAGTATTTTTATATCCTACTCCATGAGTGGCATATTGATGTTACTTTCTGTTAAATCCTGTAGTTCTAAAATCCTTTCATCTTTGGCTTTGTTGTATCACCTACTTCAAAAAATGTATTTCACCAAAGTTTTTCTTTTCTCCATTTACTACTGATTTCTACTGCTTTATTGAAAAGAGCAATTAATGCTTAATAGTTTTCGACCAATTTTGCATGCTTATATCTGGTAATCTGAGCAACCACACTGAGGACAACAATATTTAATAGAACCAACATTGTTGAATTCATATCATATTGCTTTTTGAAATTCTGCACCATTTCTCATGTTTTTAAAATTATTTTTGACTCTTTAATGTATTTGTCAAGGAAGCATATTTTGTTAAGGTTATTTTCTTATTACATATTAGCTGATATCCAGAATTATTATGACCACAACTTTGAATTATTTTATATTTAATTGTTTGACTTGTGAATTTTATAAGGAATGCTTTATATTTATTGGACTCCTTATAGTCAAGAAACAAACACTATACTATCTTAAAAACTTTCACATGAGGAAGAGATACCCTTGCTAATTTGTATGGAGACCCTGTTTGGGCTAGCAGAAGATACTTATTGTTGACACTTACCAGGACCCCTTACTATGACCACGCTAATGAGCAAGATTTGGCTCTTGCCTTTCAGAAGCATCTGGCCTAGTCTGGAGCTGGCTGCTTTGCAGTCTTATGTTTATTGTAAAGCAACACTTCCTGTTACTGTTTTTTCCAAGTTATGTGCCAGTGGCTTAATGCCCAGAGCTTTATTAAAAAAAAAAAAAAAAACCAAAAAAAACCAAAACACCAATGTAAAGGCTACCTTACCTTGTGGCAATGAAACAAAAGAAGATGAAAACTGGAAACCTGTCAATATGTTGTTATGTAGAGTAGTGTATTATATGACAGTTTGATTGTCTACCCCACCACATCTTTAGTAGTGCACAGGTAGAGGCAAGAAGCTTCATACACCATGCTAGGATTACCCTCTGATCTTAAAGACAAATACTGGTTGGGTTGATGATATGGTATTTACTTTTGACAGGACCTGTTAGCTTTATAATCAACAAAATACATAACCTAAAGATGTCTTCGGATACAAAAAAGTATATTCCTCAAGTGAAAGTGTATTGACCTTTACATAAAAACACAAAACCTCTAGAATTATACTACTCAGTACTTATTTTTTAGGAGAAAAATTAGGAATCCATAGAGGCTCTTTGAAGATAAAAGCAAAATTGTTTATGAGCCACTGATGAGAGTGTGTGAAAGACCACAAGTGTTTTGCATTAGACATCTGGAGCTCTCATTAGAATTTGAAAGCAACTTGAAAAAAAGATGACTTTAAAGTAAGAAGGCTTGGCTGAGCTTGACTGAGGTGAGCCACACCTGCGTGCGAGGGCATTCTGGTGTGCGGGTGTGCAGACGGCCAGGAGTCAGGAGCGTGCCAGGAGTCAGGAGTGCGCGCCAGCCTAATTACTGGTTCTTATTATAAAGCTCTAAAGGCGCAGAGTGTGTGAAAGGCAACCTAAGTATGCTCTTTAAAATCTGCTGCGTCCTTGCTGTGCCTTTGAAAGCTGTTTGGGCGTGACCCAGAATCCAGAGGACAAATAGGTTGTGGAACAATATTCTGACTGATAATTTCTTGTTGGATTATGGAAGCCTCCTTTTTTTATTTTTTTTTTATTTTTTTTTTTATTTTTTTTTTTTATGCGGTAGGCTTTTGCCAAGATTTGGCTATCACAAATTGTGCTGCGATAAACACAGGTGCACAAATAGCACTATGATAGGATGTTTTCAGTTCTTTTGGGAAAATTCCCAGTAGGCTTTTTAATTTTTAAAAGGGTAAAAGTCAAGTTTTACTAAATATGTTAGAGATTATTTGCCTTTCTTGCTATAAAAATTCCATAAACTATCCTTAAAATATTACTTTTAATAAAAATTTCATGCCTTTGTAAAAGAAGATGCTGAAGGAAAATTAAAAGCAGAAATAACATAAAAAGTAGACGAAAGAGCATTCAGGATCAAAGTTTGTTCTTCAACCTAATCAATAAATTGAGTAAACTATGGACATTATTTTTTAAAAATTCTTCCAAATAATAAGTGAAGATTACACATATGCAAGTGATGGTTGATAACAAAATCTGTTTTAAATAGATTTTGTATTTTACCCCCAGGTTGTACGGAGGCACTCGATGGTCAAGTGTCTTACTTCCTTCTTGCTGCTGGGATGTAATACTTGACATCCATGCCTTAGGGAAGGACAGTTTTATTAGGGTTCACATGTCTGTCATCTCAGACTTTGGGTGGTCAGTGGTCTCCAGGGGGTTATGGCTGCTCCCCTCGCACCCATGGGGAAACAGAATGAAGAGAAGAACTGGGGAGGAGGAGAAATCTTTCCGGGCCCACTTCACAGTCAGTGGTCTCTTCCAACCACACCCCACTTCCTAAAAGCGTGTCATAAGGAAATCCATAATCCCAGGCACCTTCCAGAGGTCCAGCCTAGGAGCACCCGAGGCTCTGAGGGGATGTACAGATAGAAAGTATGTTAATAAGGCAAGCGGTTATGCAATTGGCACAGATAAACACTGGAATTAAAAGATATAAATGGTCTATTGGATGGGGAAGAGCTAGAAAAAATATGGTCCCATGTAAAAATTGATGATTCTTGGACGCTTATGTAGCTCTGAAATTTGCAATTTCAGGGCTATATTACTGGGTTAATTTAATGGATTAAATGTAGTCTTGAACTCAAAGGTGAGAGTTCTAACAAATTATAAAAGAAAAAATACTGATGGAAAATAGCAAAAATAAAATGTTATGCAATAGCTTGATGATATGCTATAATTATAGGGGTACTGCAATAGTGTGAAGCTTTTTGTTTATAATTTATGTGTTTGGTACAGGGTCTCACTATGCAGCTCGGATTCATGGTGATCCTTCTGCTTGCTGCCTCTCCAGCGATGGGATTACAGGTATGTGCCACCATGGTCGTCTTGGTCACTGGAGCAGGGCTGGGTGCCTTTTGTGGTGCCAGGCATCAAACTCCAGTCCGTGTGCTTCCCTAAGCAAGCGCTTTGTCAATTGAGCTATTTTACTGGCCAGTAATATGATGCTTTGATGTCATAAAACACCACTTATTAAATAACAAAAGCAAGGAAAAGTCTATAAGATGAACTCAATTATTCCATGAAGATATTTGATGAAAGTTGCCAGTTTTTTTAGATAAAAAATAAAAGTGTAAAATTATTTTTAACAGTATACATACAGAGGCACATTATTTTATTTATTTATTTATTTATTTATTTATTTATTTATTTATTTATTTATTTAATGTTATGGCCTGCTCAGCCTGCCCTGGGGGTGGGGCTGGTGCAGCCTGTGGTGCCAGGGATCGAACCTGTGGTCCCTGCGGCTGCCTAAGGTTGCCTAAGGCAAGCTTTAGACCGCTGAACCATCTCACTGGCCCAAAGAAATTCACTTTGGGAACACTAAAATTTTTTCTTCACACCAAGAGTAAGATGAAGATATTCCGATTAGCACTGTTGCTTAGCACAGCACTAGAAATGTTAGCAATATCTCTTTGAGATGAAAACAATCGGGGATACAAATTTGGAGGAATATATTTGAAAACAAATATTCTTATTAAAAATACATATGAAAGGATTGGGATATAGCTCAGCAGCTTAAGCACCTGCCGGGTAAGTCCAAAGTCATGATCTTAATCCTTAGTACCAAAGAAAATAAAAAGTTGGGAAAACCCAAGCATTATGTAAAAAATCAATATCATGAGAGTGAAATTAATTTAGAAAATTTTAGACTCTGTGACAGTGCCAAGAAGATATTGTTCATAAAATGTTGTTTAGCTATTACTTATTTTCCTATACAACATTATTTCATATATGAGTTTTAATCTTATGTAAGATATTTATTTAAAAAAAGAATCTGATTAGGGAGGAAAGCAGTTTAAACTGGTGGTCTAAGGCCAGCTGGCCCAGCTAGTTTGCAATTCTACCTCTCAAGGTCCCCCACTATGCTTTACATTGAGCCTCCAGAAGCTGCAGTTGTTGACTCCGGTTGGCTGTCATGAATTAATATATTTGGTTCATAATTTGTTAAACCTTAGTAATTATAAACATTATTTTTATCTTTTCAAAATCTTTTCTCTGAAGAAAAATAGCAACGATCTGACTCTCTATCAGATCACTGCTATTTGATCTTCAGCCCCTTTGGGGCTGAGGATACTGGGGAAGCTTATGTCTTTCATAAAGACTTTTGGGGTTGGGGTGTCACTCAGTAGAGGAGCATTGCTCTAATGTTAGCCTCAAAATGTTAGTTTTAATTCAGAACAACACAAAAAGAAGAAAAGACGCTTTATCTCACTGGAAAAACTAAAAGATGTGAAACTACTGATATTTTTATGGTTAATTTATAAAACAACTGAATACTAACTAAAGCTAATAGAGAAAAATTTGTGATTAGAGTAACACGAGATTATTTGTTTGGTACAGGGCCTTACTACATAGGTTGGACTTGTAGTGATCTTCCTGCCTCAGCCTCCTCAGCACTGGGATTACGAGTGTGTGTCACTATGCCTGGTTTCTGTGTCCTGAATGGTGCACCTCAGGTTCTGGGGCTGGCAGAGCATGTGGTACTGGGGATCAAGCCTGAGTCCTTATGCTTGCCAGGCAGGTGCCTAGACTGCCGAGCTATCTCCCCAGCCCACAAAAGAATATTTTAAAAGAAAATGTGGTATGTTGATTTAATATGTGATTGTCATCATAGTTTACAGTGTGATATCTATTAAATCTTCAGTCAGCCTTTACATGTAAAGATCTTTGGAATTGTCAGTCATAGTCTTAAAACAAAGACGGATGCAAGAAAAAGCATATGAACTTTTTCTTTGATTCATGTCAAACCACCATGTCCAAAACTGGGGAGAGTTTCAGAAAATTCAGGGTTGGTGCTGAAGTCTACTTCCTTAGTAATAATGACCGAGGAATTTCTAAAATTAATGACAGACATCAAACGCTAATCTAGGAAGCTCAGAGAACATCATTCATGGTAAGCATTTTTAAAAAGAAAGAAAAAAAATCAAACCAACAAACAAAATCATACAGAAAACAAACCAAAATTGTACATAGGTGTATCATATTTAAACTGTAGAGAATGAAAGTCAAGAGTAAATCTTGGGCCAGGGAGACAGCTCAGTAGAATAGGTGCTTTCCTGGCAAGCATGAGGTCCTGAGTTGAACCTCGGGTACTACAGAAGAGAAAAGAAAAAAAAAAAAGTAAATCTTTAAAGGAACCAGAGAAAAATAATTCTGCCCATGAAGAATAATGGATAAGAGTTATGTTAGAAATTAAGAAGAAGGAAAACAATTGAAAAAAGATGAAACAAAGCATTAACTACTTCTTTCCAAAGACCAGCAGAAATGCACAGAATAGTCAATTTCTTATACATTTCTTTCTTCTTCCGATTTTAAATGTATGTATGTGGTATAGGAGTACTGATTGGAAGACAACACCATGTATTACACCAAATACTGTGAGAAGCAGGGGACATAATTTAGTGGAATAAGTGCTTGCCTGGCAAGCTCAATGTCTTGAGTTCAATCCCTGGTACCACCAAGGCAAACAAACAAACAAACAAACAAGAAAGCAACAAACCAAATACTGTGAAATTCATATCACTTTGTTCAGTGAAATACTATACCACTTGTAATTTTTTCTGTTTTAATTCTACTTTGTATGCTCTTTAAAAAATTAAAAAAGAAAGAAGACAAAAAATGTACACAGACAATAAAAAAGTTGCATCTGTCTTCTTCCTATCCAGAAGCCATGTATGTTTAAAGACAAATGAATAAAAGACATAATTCACTGACAGGAAAAAAAAAAGCTTTGTCAAATTAGAATTTTGTGCCTAGCATAACTATTCTGCTGTAAAGATCGATCAACTTGCCATTTCTAGGAAAATGGATGCAGCCTGAGACCTTGATGCCAACTGAAAGATATCAGGTGCACAAATTTAAATGTGTTTCTCTGATATTAAAAGCCTAAAATATAAAGACCAAATGAATAAAAGAGAAATAATAGGAAGCAGGGAGCTGCATCTTTCTCAGAGAGAAAAGAGATCAAGAGATGAAGGGTAGGAGATGAAAGGGAAGCAGGGAGGATGAGCAAAGGATGAGAATGTGTCATATCCATGCGCCAGCTCCACACAGGGAATTTAATCATTCTGTCTTTCCGACGTGCACTCACACAAAGGTAAGTGAGGGTTGGGGATATAGCTCAATGGTCTAGGTGCCTGCCTGGCAAGTTCCAGGACCCGGGTTCGATCCCCGGTACCACATACCATGCTGGCCACAGAAACTCAGGTCTGCCAGGCCTGCCGCTGAAACTGGTGCATGGTGGTTCATGCCTGTAATCCCAGCACTGGGGAGGCTGACACAGGAGGTCACTATGAGCCTAAGCTTTGTAGCAAGACCCTGTAACAAGTACACAGAATTAATTTGTTTTTAAAAGAGAAATGAGAAGTGAAGGGATTCTCAGGCTAACTAAAACTGGGTAATTTGCTGCTATGAAATCAATCTTGCAAGCAGTACTAATACATTTTTCAAGGATAAAGACAGCTGTATAAAGCAATGCAGTATTGGCTAAAATCTCAGAATATCATTTTTAAATGGTAAAAAACTGATTCTCAAGTTTAAATTCAAAGGCAACCTACCCTGCATAGTAAACACCAAACTTAAAAAGCACAATAAGTTTGAATACTGATATCCAGTTTTAAGACTTACTCCAAAAACGTAGTGGTCCATAGAGTATACTGATGAGAGAACACACACACAGTTCAATGCAACAGGAGAACAATGGTCTTACGAAATGCAGTCTAAATTATCCTTGGGAAGAAAAAAGCAATTCAGTGGAGACAGCATAGTCTTCAAGTACTGGTGCTACAGCAGTTAGATATCCCTATGCAACACAAATATATGCATATATAAAAGTAATAAGATTAATCTATGTACAAACCTTAGACCTTTTCTCAAAATTAACCAAAATGGAACTAAATGTAAATAGATCTAAATGTAAAGTGGAGGCTGGGGGAGATAGTTCAGTGGTCTAAGCTACTGCCTGGCAAGCACAAGGATTCAGGTTTGATCCCTGGTCTACATGCTGTGTGGATCCAGGAACCCAGGGTGTGCTGAGCCTGTCACTGAAACTGGGTGTGGTGGCACACACTTGTAATTTCAGCACTGGGGAGGCTGAGATAGGAAGAGACCCTATGACAAATACATAAATAAATGAAATAAATAAAAAAGATTTAAAAATGATAAAATGATTAAATGTCTCAAAGGTAACAGGAGAGGGCCAGTGAGATAGCTTAGCAGTCTAAAGTGCCTGCTTAAGCAAGCTTAGACAGGCATGAGGGACCATGGTTTGATCCCTGGCACCACATGCCTGGGATCATGCCTGGGAGCTAGTCAATAAATTAAATAGATAGATAGATAGACAGACAGACAGACAGACAGACAGACAGACAGACAGACAGACAGACAGATAGATAGATAGATAAATGGTCAGGCAGATAGATGAGCAGATTAAAGCATCTGCTTAGGCAGACACAAGGGCTGGTGGTTCAGTAACTGGCCTGCCAGGCCAACCTTGCCCCTGGGGTGCACTGAGAGGGCGATTGAGAATGGGTATGGAGGCCCACGCCTGTAATCCCAGGAATATCATTGCTGTTGTTGAGTTTTAAGAGTTCTTTGTGTATTTTGGACTTGGTCTGTTAGCTCCTTCCGTGACCTCCCAGAGCTTGGGAGGCCGACAAACAGGAAGGCTCACTATTGAGTCCGATCTGTGTAGTGAGAGCCTGTAGACCATGTACTAAATACATAATAAATAAATAAATAAGTAAATAAATAAATACATAAATAAGCAAGCAAGTAAGTAAATATACAGTAACAGGAGAAAACTTAAAGGAATGTGGATTTGATGGTGAGGTTTTAATCCACGAAAGGAAAAGCATTGATGAATTGGGCTATTGCTACATCTAAATTGACTCCTCTGTGCAAGTCATTGTTACCAGGGTCAAAATATAGGTTAGAGACTGGGGAAAATTTATATTTACAAACACATATCTGATACAGTTCTTGTTATGGTTTGGATCTTGAGTGTCCCTCAGTCTTATATGTTGGAGGCTTGGTTACCAACCTGTGCCCTTGTTACAAGATGTAAAAGTAGTAAGAGGCAGTGTCCACTGGCAGGAAGTGAGGTCACTGAGAGGGCGTGCCCTTGGGAATTTTTTAATTTTCCCCTTGAGGGATTTTTGAACTCTGACTTTTCCTTTCTCTGTTGGCTTCCTGGCTGCTAAGGGCCAGGCAGCTTTTCTCTGTCTGACTCTCCTTGTGATGGTCTGCTCTAGCGCAGTGTCAGGACACAGTCTCAGATGACCATGGGCTGACATCTCAGAAGCTGAGCCCAAAGAAATCTTTCTTTTTTAGCTGATTTATGTTAGGTAGTTTTTCATAGAGATGGGAAGCTAACAGACCAAGTCCAAAATACACAAAGAACTCTTAAAAGTTAACAATAGCAATAACAGCCCTCGACAACCTAAAAAAATGTAGAGAAAATATCTGAACTGCTTGCTTATTAAAGAAAATATACATTGGTCAATAAGCATATGAAAAGACTATCATTCTTCTGGAGGATATTTGAAAGGAAAATCACAATGAAATTTCAGTACATATCTACTAGAATGGATAAAAATTCCCTAAAGTAACAATGCTAACTGTTGCTCTGATGTCAGGTAAGAGGAATCCTTACTCATTATTGATAGGAATGTAAAATGGTACAACCATTTCAGAAGACTGGGGCTGTTTTTGTAAAACCAAACATCATTTCACGGTGCCGGTCAGTAGCTATGCTTGTAGGTTTTCACTGAACTTTTTTGTGTTCTTATGGTCACACAAAGATCTTGAGAGTAGCTTTTTGGCGGGAAGTGTCTTTCACTGAGTGAATGGCTAAACAAACTGCAATATATCCATAGATAGAAATGTGACTCAACAATACAAGGAATTGTCTACCAAGCGACAAAAGATAAATTTTTTTCATGAAAAGATATTTATGAACTCATGCTTATATAAATAAATAACTGAATGAGTGTATGAGTGAAAGAGATGACACCAAATTTCTCATGTAGGAGAATTCCAGATAGTTTATGTAGAAGTTATGTCCTAAACAAGGAGGACTACAATTGTCCTTTCTTTAAGTGCACTAATTTCCTCCCTCAAAATACAATACAGAAAGGGGGAGAGTGCAGGTAATTTTACTGTGAAGAAACCTGATAAACACTGCCTCATTCAGGTAATTGAAGTCAACATCAATAACCATGGCATGTATTCTTGATATGTGTAGTGATAGGTTGATTGCGTCAACTTGAGGAATTTAGAAGCTTAACTAAATTCACTCCGCAATTATGTACCCTAGTGTGTAGAAGAACTGCACTAGGGTGGACCTTGTCTAGACCCCAGGGTGTAGGGAATCCACTTTAGGGTAGCTCATAGCCTAAATGGTGTATAAAAGGGAAATGAATAAGGATGGACAAAATTCTGACCTTTGGAAGAACTCCAGTCTTCTTCATCTTGAATATCATATCCTGACTTCTAGCTGAGACTCCTTGAATTTTTGCCTTATGTCCTCCAACCTTGCAGTGTAGACTCTTCAGCCTTCCATTGAGGACCCATTGACCTTCTGATGCAGCCTTGCACAGAGCGCTGCCGTGGGCTCCAGATCTTGGCCTAAACCCTTCAGCATCCAGTGTACAGACACCCTCTGCACACTTCCTTATCCAACCCTGTGGCTGACCATTGTAAGCCAAGCTTATAATTTCTTGTACATTGGTGTACCTTTGTTTTCTTTTTAGAGTTACATGATAATTTATTGAGCCCCTCCCTGCCCTTGTAGTCTCCAGGTCATTTTTTTCTGCTTGTAGATCTTGTTTGCCAGTGCCAGGAAGACGGCTGGGGGGAGTGGTGCAGTGTGCTGCTGGATGAGGCTCATGATGTGGTTGAGGCTGTCTTCCTTATACTGTGAAAGCACAGCTGGGCGGGTCCAGCTCCTCGTACAGCGCATTCACCTTGGCTGCTTTCTCCACATCCTTTTCATCATAATTCTCCTGCAAGATCTGGCACTGTTCCGGAGTAGCTTGATGCAGATAATGAACCACCAGCTAGCTGCATTTATTATCCTGGATGTCAGGGTGTTATAGTTTATGTCTAATTGTCCCCCCAAATCCTCATGCAATCATGGGGAGGGACTTCTAGAGTTTGAGACTTGACTTATCATCTACTGGGATTATGTATTTCAGTACTGATGGGATTATGGGTGTGGCCTAAGGTGGATAGGCTGAGGCAGAGAGCCTGAATGTAATATAAAAAGAGACAGAGAGACAGGCGGTCCCTGTTGCCCTAGTTGGTCAGTTGCCTCTGTTGCCATTTTGTTGCTGTTCTGCCACCATGAACTGGATGCTCTTTGCCCTGTTCCACTCTGCTTTGGGACAGCCAAATATGGACTGAAACTTCCAGTAACTGTTAGCTAAATAAACCTTCCCTTCCTTCATTTTGAGTGTCAGGTATTGGTCCCAGAAACAAGTAAAAAGTAACTAAGACACAGGGCCAATCTTTCCTGTCATACTGAGATCCTCAAAGAGGTCAAGGAAATCATCCTGCATCTGGAAGAACTTTCCCATCACTCTCAGCGTCCTCCTGGCATGGCTGTGCTCCTTCTCCCCATCAATACTGGCCGTGGATGTGGCAGCAGCAACAGGCAGGTAGAAGGAGTAGAAAGCAGTCTTGTACTTGACAATAGATTTGTACCTCTTTTCATTGTATCTGCTGAGGTCCATGTGGTCTTGGGGGGCTGTGATGACATCCAGAGTCTGCCTGACCTCTGTCTAATAAGCAGTCTACAGGAGAGCTCAAGAAGGTCCAGGTAGTAGGGCTGCTCCCAGCAGTGGAAGTTCAGCAGGTGGTAGATACTGGCTTCCAGAAGAAGAACATCATTGACAGTGTCCAAACCTATTCCTGGCTTCTGATACCAGCAGACCTGTTTTCTCCATGTAAGGGATGAGTCCATTATATCATCTCTTGCCAGGAAGAAAGCTTGCAGCAGTTCCACACGTCAGCCCACAGTCAGTGCCCACTGCAGAGTGTCTGCATCCTGTTTCCTTGGCTCCACCAGCTCCCAGAATGCTACCAGCACCATCACACCCTGGTTGTACTTGCCTCTGATGGCCTAGTACTCTAGGACCTCCTTGAGCTGGGCAATGACAGCCCCCATTTCTGTGTGCCCTGCGTCATCTTCAGTCAGCACCCTGGCAATCTAAGAGAAGTGCTGGGTGAAATTCTGCATTTCTAGAGCGTAAACATCACATGTCTGCTCTCCACTCATCCTGCGAGAGGAGCAAAGTGCTCTGTTCTTGATGCCGTTCCTCCTTGGTCATAGCTGTGTATCTTGAGACAAATCTGTCTCTCTAGTAAAGTCATGACTGGTACAATATATAATAATAATGGCTTTTACTTCTGTGGTATTCTTCCTTGAAGCACCAGACCCTAAGCCCCAGTGTAATTATGAGGAAAAAGAAACCTCAGACAAGTCTCACATGAATGACATATCAGTCAGTTTGGAATTCCATAGCAAAATACCGTAGATTGTATGGCTTAAACAGTGGAAATTTATTCTTTTACAATTCTGGAGGCTAGAGGTCCGTCATCCAAGTGCCAGCATGGTCTGCTGGGTTCTGGTAAGGGCTTCTGTCCTAGATTGTAGATGGCCTTCTCACTCTATTTTTATATAGTAGCGAAAGAAAGAGCATTCTGGTGCTTCTCTTCTTAAGGAGGCGCCCGCATAGTTAACTTGGGGCCCCAGTGTGAGGCCCTCACTGCACCTTTATCAAGTATGCATAGGGTCTGTTTCCAAGTACATTACTTCAGACCTCAGGGTTTCAATATACAAGCAAAGCTTCTTTCACATTCACCAACATGAGCTGTGTGTGGGGCTGTCTGTATGATTTTTCTTTTTAAATTTAGAGAGAAAAAAATAATAAAAAGAAAATTTCAAAACGAGATAGTCAGAGATTAACCATGGTGAGTATATTGCCTATTGTTAGTGGTTTTTTGGCCTTGACCAGAGTCCCTACCTTAGACTGTCCCACGGGCAGCCACACGAATGCCTGGACTTCTGTGACCATACCTCTGTTCCTGGCTCTGGGCCTCAGAGAAGGGACTGTAACTACACAAAGCTACGTGACAAATAGCTTCTATATTACAAATGAGAATAAGACAAAATTCTTTAAAAAAATCTCAAAATAATGGATGAAATTTGGTACAAAAAAGATGTGCTATACATAAACATATAATACAAAATTATAGGTGTTACATAAATTTATATACATGTATCAGAGCACTACTGAGAGCCAATTTGATGCCAAGAGGAAAAGAGAGTATGCAAAGTCACAGAAAGGTGAGAAAAGGAATAAAGTAACTAGAAATGTGTGGCCATGTGCTTCTGAGCAGGATTTAAGGAGTCCTGGTAGAAAAGATAGGGTTCTGGAGTTTTCCTCTATGTGTGTGTGTGTGTGTGTGTGTGTGTGTGTGTGTGTGTGTGTGTGTGTGTGTGTGTGTGTGTGTG